>QRFJ01007206.1:0-13621 GCA_006176705.1 Cocos nucifera
TGTCTTATTTTGTAAGACATTACCTGCCATTTTTGGTCACCTGCCATTTCTTGTTCTTTGACTTTGGTCAAAAGTCTACCTTTGACTGGTCAAACGTTGACCATTGACACTTTGACTTTTGACCACATGTCATGCACCTATTGGAGAGCTGGTGGGGGCCTGTCTCCCTGCCAGAACCTGGCAAGGAGAAGGGCGCACGCCACCCTAGGCGTGTGCCCAAGTTGGAGGCGCCTAGGAGTCCTTGTTGGACAAGGACTCCATCTCCTTTTTGGATTCCAATTAGAGTTCTTCTAAGAACCAACTTTGACTGGTCTTAGGCACCCTCTAAGGAGGAATCCAGGGGACTCTATTCCCACCAATCAGATTTAGATCTGATTTCACAAAGGGTTGTGATTGGTTGGGAAGAAGAGGAGTTGGATCACAGCTAGTCTATAAATAAGACCCTGTACCCAACTCAGATTGACATGAGATTGAAGCTAAGAGTTTCCATATGCCCCAAGGCTGCCTCTCCCCTCCTTCTCCATGCCAAACCACCTTCTCCCCTTGCTCTCCACATCCAAAAGGAGTTTTGGATTTTTGTTGGTGCGATTCAAGCAAGAGAAAGGCGATCAAAAGCAAGAAGGTTGCGCTGCTGCAAAGGACGACTGCTGATCTTCAAAAGGAGTTTTGAAGATCCTCCAGATCAAATCCAGATCTAATTTTTATAGATGTGATAGAGAAGAAGAGGATCTCTAGATCTAACCTGAGTGGATACCGGTAGAGGTCAGGCGCTTGCATGGCTAGATCCAGAACCTTTGCTGCATACAGGATCATCAACAGGGTAATAGTATTACCCAAATTAGGTAAGTTAAATTTGATTTAATTTATTCTTATTTATTTTATTTATTAAAATAATATTAATTAGATCTGAAATATCCCAAATCTAATACAGATTAAAGAGAAAATTTTTGAAATATATCTCTTGATTTGATCAGATTTGAACGAACCTGGACCGGGAAATCAGGATTTCCCCTTCACACATGTCTAACAAACTCCCACTTGATCTAAAGTCAATTGGCTATAAATCTAAGTCCCATCTTCTCGAGGTGGGCTTTGATCTTCTACTGGCCTAATGGCTTTGTGAGTGGGTCTGCCGCATTGTTTGTGGAGTTGACTCTTTTGACCTTGATGTAATGTTTCGCGAGGTAATCGCAGATGAGATGGTATTGCCGCTCAATGTGCTTGGATTTTTGATGAGACCTTAGCTCCTTAGCAAGGGCTATAGCGCCATTGTTGTCATAGTATTGAGGAATGGAATCTGATGGCATCACTCCAAGCTCTACAGTAAATTTTTTATACCAGAATGCCTCCTTCACAGCTTTTGATGCAGCGATGTACTCAGATGGTGGAATCTACTATCACTATCTGTTTGAAACTCTTCTAGCTGACAACATCACCATTACATACAAATAGACTCCCAGATGTCGACTTTCGATCATTTATATTAGACAAAATCCGAGTTTGTAAACCCCTAGACTTGGAGTTCTCCATTACCAAAAATCAACAACATATCCTTAGTTCTTCTCAATTACTTAAGGATACATTTCACAGAAGTCCAGTGTTCTTCATCTAGATTTGACTGATATCTGCTCGTGACACTCACAGCACGGGCTATATCAGGCCATGTACATAACATGGCATACATGAGGCTCCCTATTGCTGAAGCATAAGGGATCTTGCACATGTATTCTATCTCCTCAGGTGTGTTAGGACACATCTTCTTGGAGAGATGAATGCCATGTCTGAAGGGTACCAAATCCTCCTCTTAGAGTTTTTCATGCTAAACCTCTTTAGCACTTTCTCTATGTACATCTTCTGTGAAAGTCCTAGCATCCTATTCGGTCTATCTCTATAGACCTTAATTCCTAGAATAAAGGATGCTTCACCTAGGTCTTTCATGGAGAATTCCTTTGGACAACCATATTTTGACTATGGTCAACATGGAATATCATTCCCAATAAGGAGGATGTCATCCACGTATAATACGAGGAAGACAATAGCGCTCCCACTGACCTTTTTGGAAGACACATGGTTCCTCTTCATTTTTGATGAAACCAAACAATTTTGATCACATCATTAAAATGAGTGTTCCAGCTCCGAGATGCTTGCTTAAGTCCATATATGGACCTTTGCAGCTTGCAATACCTTGTGATCAGCATCACTGGATGTGAAACCTAGCGGCTGTTCCATATAGATATCTTCCTCAAGATATCCATTTAAGAATGCCATTTTTACGTCCATTTGCCATATTTCATAATCGAAATAGACTGCAATAGCAAGCAATGTGCGGATGGATTTTAGCATAGCTACCGACAAAAAGGTATTCTGATAGTCAATGCCTTCGCGCTGATTATATCCTTTTGCCACTAATCTAGCCTTGAATGTCTCCACATTCCCATCTGCACCAATCTTTCTCTTGTAGATCCATTTACATCCAATAGGTACTATACCTTCTGGTGGATCTACCAAGGTCTAGACTTGGTTTGAGTGTATCAAGTTAATTTCTGACTTTATTGCCTCTAACCATTTCTAGGAGTCGATATCCGATATCACCTCATCATAGATTTTGGGATCATCACCATGAACCCCATTACCTATGAGGAACATTTTCTCTATTTTCTTTTAAATAGTTTCTAAGTACCTCTCAGGGGGATGGAAAATTTTTTTTGAATCTATGAGGTGGAGGAGTAGTGATTGTATTGGCTCAACCTGATTTGGTTCTATGGGATCTTTAGGTCGTTGCTCTTGTGAGACTTTCTCCTCGAGCTTGATCTTCTTTCCAATGCCACTATCTTGAATAAACTATTTTTCAAGAAAGATAGTATGCCAACTCACAATCACATTATGGTCTTCTGGAATGTAGAAATAATATCCTAATGACTCTTTAGGATATCCTATAAATCAAGCTCTAAAGGATCTGAAGTCTAACTTGTCCGCTTGTTGTCTTTTGACATGAGTCGGATTATCCCAAATTCTGAGATGACTCAGACTTAGTTTCTTACCATGCCATATCTCATATGGTGTAGTAGGAACGATTTTAGAGGGAACCCTATTCAGTATATATATAGCAGTTAACAGACTATGTCCCCAAAAAAAATTAGGAAGGTCTATGAAGCTCATCATGAATCGGACCATATCTAATAGGGTCCGGTTCCTTCATTCTAAAACCCCACTGAGTTGAGGTATTCTAGATGGAGTCCATTGAGAGATTATGCCATTTTGCTTGAGATAGTCTAAAAATTTTTGACTAAGGTATTCACCTCCTCGATTTGATCGAAGAACCTTAATGAGTTTTCCAGTTTGCTTTTTGACTTTATGTCTCAATTTCTTGAACTTTTCAAAAGCTTCAGACTCGTGTCTCATAAGATACACATACCCATACCGAGATAAATCTTTAGTAAAGGTTATGAAGTAGACAAAGTTGCCTCTAGTCGGTACATCAAATAAACCACACACATAAGTATGTACTAGGATAAGTAGATATGTGGCTCTTTCTCCATGTCCTACAAAAGGAAGCTTAGTCATTTTACCATGAAGACAAGATTCATAAATTGAATATGACTCAAAAGTCAACAGACTCAATAGCCCAATTTTTTTTAATTTGTTAACCCTATCTTCTGCTATATGACCTAGTTTTAGGTTCCATAGATACCTATCATTTGAACTATCCCAAGGTTATTTTGATTTTATGGCATTCACATTTTGCTTGATATTAAAAATAGATACATTAATATGTAACTGATAGAGATCATTAATGAGGAAACAATTTATAATTTTATTTCTTTCATAAAGAATATTACAATGGTCCTTAAAGAAAACGGTAATTACATAGCC
Organism: Cocos nucifera; assembly: GCA_006176705.1. Taxonomy (NCBI): domain Eukaryota; kingdom Viridiplantae; phylum Streptophyta; class Magnoliopsida; order Arecales; family Arecaceae; genus Cocos; species Cocos nucifera. The sequence goes on from QRFJ01007206.1 coordinate 3,874, forward strand.
TTCTTGTGCTAAACATGAAACAGAAATCAAATTCCTGCTAGCTGCAGGCACAAAAGTAACAGTCTTTAAAACTAAGTCTAAACCAGATGGTAATCAAGAGGGTATGTTTCCACGATCACAGCAGCAACTCTTGCTCCATTTTTGATGCATAGGATCATGTCTCCATCCCTCAGCCTTCCTGCTATCCTCAAGATCCTGCATGGAAGTGCACAGATGAGCACTAGAACCAGAGTCAAGCATCCAACTGGATGCAGAAGAAATCATAAGGTTAGATTCAATAACGAGCATACCTCCAGAAGGACCTGTTCCTTCTTATTCTTTAAGGTGGCCAGGTAAGTAGGGCAGTTCCTACTTCCAATGGCCGTCGCTGTTGCAATGGAAATACTTTCCTTTGATCAATCGGCCTTCTTCTTCGGCTCTATCTTTTTTTTCTTTTCATCCTTCCACCTTTTGCTTTTTCACAGACTTCTTTCTTCTTTTCAAAAGACTTTCTTTTGAGAAGAAGTCCATTCCATAGCAAGAACTGAGCCTTTAGAACCTTTCATAGAAAGCTCAGCGGTAACCAGCATGTTCATTAAGTTTGGCCAAGGAATTTTGAAGTTTATGCATGTGGTAAGTTCATGATGAAATTGCCCATATGCATCAGTCAAGGATTGCAGAATAATATCATTCTATAGGATCCAAGTCTAACTTCACACCGAGCTTCTCAAGCTCTTCCATGTCCTTGATCATTCATCAGACAGTGATCTTGGACTGACTGCCATCACGCATCTTAGCCTTAAAAAGTCATTTAGTGACTTGATATTTGGCTGTGCGACTCTGTTCACCAAACAACTCTTGCAGGTGAGCCAACATTTGGCGAGCAGTCCTTCGATATCTTCATGTTGGCATTGGAGCTCATCAGACATCGAGCCCAACATGTAATATTTGGATCTTATTATCTTCATTCAATCCATTTTTCAGAGACGCTCTCTGTTCAAGCAGATGGATGGGCTGGTAAGGTGGGAGGGTCCTGGTCCAAAACATGGGTTAACTTCTCAGAACCCAAAATAATTTTGTAGTTCCTGAGCCAATCTTTATAATTGAGTCTGTCAGTCAGTCTATGTGTGTCCAGGATACGTGCTAATGGGTTGGACGCAGATATTTTTCTGTAGAGAGTCAAAGATTCTAGTTAGATACTGTAATTTATGACTTGACCAATTTGTTTAGGGATTTTATTTTTAAAATAAATTAGCTCCCACTATTTTCTTGGATCCCTACACTCCCTCTGTAGAGATGCAAAAATCTCCACGATTAATGATTTCTAGTGGGTGGTGCGGTCTCACCAACTGACTCATCACCTCACCTAACAGTTATTGGTGATGGGTTAGCCAATGAGTGAACAACTCTTGTTCAATGATTCTCTAATCATGGTGCACCCAAACTTGGTCTCTAATTCATGAATCTCACCGTATCCGGAAATATTGATCCACTCCTTAGTTAAGTCAGACCCACCATTTGCATAGACTGGAATTTTCCTAATTGAGTCTCTCACCATATCCAGAATATTGAGCCCAACTCATCCTCCAGCCCATAGCATCCAATGCCTAATAGACATGGTTGTGTCTTCACGGTGCAACTGAGCCACTGTATCCAGCCGAGAACAATCAACCCCGGGAAGGGCCCGCACATCTACAATGGTGGAAGACCTCAGACTTAATCTTTTCTTAGGGAGAATTGATTTAGGTCTCATTAAACTAGACTTGGCTTAGTCATAACAATTATGACTAACCTAGTGGCATGGGTTAGCTCGGATTATTGACCACCTCAGATCAGAACTGTGTCAACAGATATGGCCAGGTAAGTGAGACCGGTGGAAGGGATATGCCATTAACTCGTACAAGAATGCATTCGAGTCGAGTAGCTTCCAATTAAAAATTAGTCGATCGTATGTGCCAAACCTACCTTAGACACCAAATTATTGAGCCAGAACCAATCGGGTTAGCCTATAATCCAGACTCTAACCACTGAGCCTAATTAGGTCTTAGCTTGATCGATCACTCATGTGACTCAATCTTAACCCAGACTTAATCCTACTAGGCTGGTCAATTTAAGCACTCTTGATCCCATCTAACCAACTCTTGATTTAGTTTGATCAACTGCTAGACCTAATTAAGCTACCCAAGCCCGAACCCAATTTTATGAATATATCTTAGATCTAAAAATTCTTAATTTTAGATCTAATATATTAATTTTTAATTAATTTTGGGGTACATAAACAAAATATGTAAATAAAATCCTAGGATTTTAGGATCTAGAATTTTGTAGAAAATAAGTTCATGATTTTTGATTAAGGACAAACGTGCAGCACTCCTACACATCATAAGAACACCTCATCGAATGGGAGGAGAGGGCTTTTAAACCCTACTTTGTTCTTATAACTGGACGACCAAGGGGAATGCCTTAATAAAAAATGTGATGAATCTATAAAACTAGTTAGATCTACATTAATATCACATATATAAAATTGATCTAACTTTAAAAACATATTTTGCATACATCTCATGTATCATATCATGCATATTTCAAATCTAAATTATCTCATAAATACCTAAAAAATAAAACTTAAATTTGATCTTATCAAATTAAATTTATTCAAAATAACTTTGTAGAACTATTCTACAACTAGTCTAAACATGCATCTATCATATCTCATATGAACAAAATTAAATAAATTTATTTTTTTATTTTTTAGATCTAATTATAATATTTATAATATCAAAAAATAATAAATAAATATATCTAAAATTATAATTAATCAAATTAAAATTATGATCATCCTAGACTGCACATAGAATAATTCTATTCCTAGTCTAGTCATGCATCTCATAAATATTAGATCTAGATTATTTAATTTTTAATTTTTTTAATTTTAGATCTAATCACATCTCATGTGACATCTAAAATCACCTAATTATTAGATCAAAATAAATTAAAATTAAATCTAAATAATTATGGAAATTGGGCTCTGATACTAGTTGAAGGAAAAATCCTATTTTTCGAATCAGGTTTGTTCAGATTTGATTTGATCAAGAGAAATATTTCAAAAAAAAAAATTTTAGATATAAATTAGATCTAAAACTTTTTAAATTTAATTTTATTAATCTAATAAAATAAAATAAAAATAAATTAAATCTAATTTAATTTGTACCTTGTTATTGGATAATCCTATTATCCTATGATGATCCTGCTGTTTGCCTGAGGTTCTGGATGTAGCCATGCAATCGCCTGGCCTCTAATGGTATCCACTCGAGCAGAATCTAGAGATCTCCTCCTTCATAATTTATCTTCCAATGATTAGATCTGCATCTTATCTTGAAGGTCTTCAAAATAGCTTTTGAAGATCTGGTGTCGTCTATTGCAGCAGTGCCACCTTCATCCTTTCTTGTCGCCTTTCTCTTGCTTGGATCGCACCAAACTGAAGCTTAAAAACCTTTTAGGCATGGACAGGAGCGAGATAATTAGAGGTAGGCATGGAGAAGAGGAGAGAGGGGCTATATGGCATGGGTAAGGAATCAAGCATCACAATCCTAGGTGCAGACAGTGTTTATATAGACCCTGCACCATGCAATGCCACATCATCCCAGCCAATCATGGCTCTCTATATAATCAGATCTAAATCTGATTGATTGGATGACATCATTTGATCCAAACAGATTAGAGTCCCTCACAAACCTCCTTAGGTGGTGCCAAGACTGGTCAGAGATGAGTCTTTTGCGCCACTTAAGTTGAATGCATCAAGTAACTGGAGTCCCATCTGTATGGGACTCCAAATTCTATCCTCTTTGGGCGCACACCTCCCTAGGCATGCACCCCCTCTCTTTCCTCCTTTTAGTAGGGGGACAAAGATCAAAACTCTCTCCTATGGGTGCATGACACATGGGCAGATGTCTAAGTGTCAAAGATCAATGTTTGACCAAAGTCAAAAGATAAGATTTAGCAAGTGACGAAAAATGGCAAGTGTTGTCTCAAATTTATCTCATAAATTAAGATAATCCTTTTCTGATCTGGACAAGCTCCAGTCAGACCATGTAAAGATTTTTGAGTGAGCCTAAACACATTTGGCTCAGTCGAGACAATTTTTAATGATTGTTAAAGGAGAATATTAGGCTAAATCATGTGCTAGCATGATTTTCTTGAACCTAGTTGAATCTTATTCAAATTAATTAAATTGGACTAGTCCAATTGATGATATCTAGATCCAAACCCTTATTTATGTGATCTAGTTAGATTTAGTTCTATATGATAATGGGATATGTCATGATCTATATCATTGACATCATCGAAACACCTTTCGATGGATCAGAATTTTTCTGATTTAGACAACTAGTATGATCGATCATCCAAATCATTGTAATCTCTCAGTGTAGTTACCTATGTGATTAAGTTTCTCTATCATGAGCCTTAATCAGATTAGGATTAAGGTGATCTCATCAAACCCTAATTTCCATCATATGAATTAATTATTCGATTCAAGTCCGATGTGAAAACCATAATAGAAACTCTTTCTATCATTTCACTCTATCGTGGCCATGGGCTTATGGACTTGATTCTCATGATCATCATAGGGCAACTCCTCATCTACCGAGATAAATAGATTTCCTATTGGTGCAATCCAATTTCTACAATTAACATGCTATAGCCAACGTATACCTCAGGATTCCGAATGGCTAGGAGATCGAATTATGGTGTAGTCAAACTATAACACCCTCAAGGTGAACTATCGATGCACCTTAGGTTAAAGAATCAAACACACTACTACAGCTTCGAGCCAATCATCGATGAGAAGGTAGACTTTCTCATTACTACTCAAGGTGGTCACACTCAGTGCCCTCGTTCTCTAACGAGTATATGTACTCTTGCTTTGGTGTCTTTAGACCGTAGACTCAAGACTTATCTATCCTAAAGAAGCGATCGTACACCAACCTTCCGGATCAATCACCATCCTCATGATGATCCTACGATCGACAGCATTTAATGAGTTAATAATGAAAATTCATATCTTAAATTTTTAACTCTTAAAAATATGAACTATCATTACCATTAACTCAAGGGATGTATCACAGACATTTTTAAATACACAATATGATAGAAAATAATTTATTTTATTATTTATAGTCAAAATTATAATTTTGCCCTTAGGTGTGTATTACAAGTGTCAGCTAATTCTGGCTTCTAGGGCATACATATCTAATACATCTTCTGAGGAAGAAGTTGAAGAAGATGGAGGATGACCTTGGAGCCTCATGAAAGAATGCTTTTGCGGCAACCAAAGAGGTCACTTACCTCTGAGGCTTGCATATGAAGGAAGCGGTGAGCTTCAGTATCCAAAAGAGCAGCTTCGAGAAGGAGATCGCCAAACTCAAAAGAAATGCAAACGATAAATCCTGGGCATTGATAGTGAAGATCATCTTTCTTGAAGCTAATCTAAAGGATGCTAGGGAAAAGATCTGTCTTCTAGAAGGGAGCTCACCGTGGTCTACCGACAAGACCTAGTATGATTGGGACTGGTCAATAAAGTTTTTTTGACTTTAGAAGCAGCTGCAAGATACTAAGGACTGGCATAATAACTATTGAGTGATCTATGTGAAGAAGATGCTCAGGCTTGAAGGTGAGATCAAAGTTACTAGAGATGAGGCAGCTCATCTTTGGACGCGATTGCATAATAATCGGGGAGCCAATGTGAGTGGTGAGTCGGAGGAGATTGCCTCCTCGAAGAGGACCATTGGTGAGCTTTCAGAGGTGGTTGGGATAGAGCAAGCCGAGGTTCAATGGCTAAAGCTTTAGCTCACCTATGAACATCGGGCTGTCGAGGATGCGGAGGCCGAGTCTAAAGTTTTAAGGAGATAGTGGTGAGAGCTTGACGATAAGTTTCAGCTCACCAATAGAATGTATGTAGATGGTCTCTTCCAAAAGAAGGAGCTTGAGGAGGAGATCCTTAGGCTAAAGCAGGCCTTGGTGATGGCCGAAGCCGACAGTCCGAAGTCCAAAGAATCTAGTTTGCCTTAGAGCTTCGGCCTCTTCCCCCTCTTTTTTTCTTTCTTTCAGTGTAATCGGCCTTGGCGGCCTATGCTTTGCTTGTAATGAACTTATTTTTATAATGGAATAATATATTTTTTGCTATTTTTATTTTGTATGAACCTGATGTTAGATATATGTGCCCTAGAAGCCAGAATTGGCTGACACTTATAATACACTTCTACGGGCAAAATTATAATTTTGACTAAAATCAATAAATAGATTATTTTCTATACATATGTGTATTTAGTGTCTGTGATACATCCTTTGAGTTAATGGCAATGATAATTCATATTTTCAAGAGTTGAAAATTTAAGACATGAATAATCATTATTAACTCATAAATTGCTCCCGACCATAGGATCATCACGAGGATGGTGATTGATCCAGAAGGTTGGTGTACAATCGCTTCTCTTTAGTAGATGAGTCTTGAGTCTACGGTGTGGAGACACCGGAGCGAGAGTACAGGTACTCGTTAGAGAACGAGGGCACTGAGCGTGACCACCTCGAGTAGTCATTAGGGAGTCTACCTTCTCGTCAATGACTGACTCGATGCTGCAGTAGTGTGTCTGGTTCTTTGACCTGAGATGCATCGGCAGTTCACCTTGAGGGTGTTATAGTTTGACTACACCATTACTCGGTCTCCTAGCCATATGGAACCCTGAGGTGTATGTTGGCTATGACATGTTCATTGTAGGAACTGGATTGGCATCAAGATGGAATCTATCTACCTCGGTGGTAGAGGAGCAGCCCTATGATGATCATGAGAATCAAGTCCAGAAATCCATGGCCATGGTAGAGTGAAATAATAGAAAGAGTTTCTATTTAGATTTTCACATTGGACTTGAATCGAATGATTACATCATATGACAGAGACTAGGGTTTGACGAGTTTCACCTTAACCCTAATCTGATCGGGGCTCAAGATAGAAGAACTTAATCACACAGGTAGCTGCACCAAGAGGTTCGCATTCAGCTCTGATGGGTTGCCACCATATACTGCTAGGTGTCACTGGTGGATTTTGGGAGCAATTAGAATGATTTAGATGATCGATCATTCTAGCTGTTCGAATCAGAAGAGTTCTGATCCATCGAAAGGAGTTTCGATGATGTCGATGATGGAGATTGTTGGTGCAGAAACTGGTCATCGCCGGAGGTCGCTGGAGTCGAGGCCGCCGAGGTCGCCGCCGGGGACCTGCAAAACAAAGTCCCGTCCGGAGCCGGGGGGTGGCTCCGGCAGGACCCTCCGACGCTCAAGTCAGCTCTGGCCAACAGTAATGGAGTGCTCGGAATGAGATCCGGAGCTTAGAGAAGAGGAGAAGAGCTTAGAGATCAGAGAGCTTCCCCTTGGCGTATCTGGAGGGGTCCCTTTATAGCGGAGCTTAGTTGATGGTGACGGCCATGCCGTCTGGCAGAGAGTCGTCGGGCAGCATGGAGTTCGGTACGGAGAGGATGGCATCGTCCGGTGGATCGTGGGAGCCATACTGGCACGTCGTGGGCCGCATGGAGTCCGGTACGGAGAGGAAGGCGTCGTCCGGTGGATCGTGGGAGCCATACTGGCGAGTCGTGGGCCGCATGGAGTCCGGTACGGAGAGGAAGGCGCCGTCCGGTCTTGCTGCAGGCGACAGTTCGTCCCGAGGAGTTCGGACTTGTAACAGAGTTCGGCTGAAGGGGAAGCTGGGGGAGTTCGTCTGGCTGAAGGGTCGGCCATCTGTAGAGTTCGGCCGCGGGACGATTGCCGAGGAGTTCGACCGCTGAGAGGCCCGAAGAAGCTCGGCTGGCCAGTTGAAGGACTTCGGTTGCTAGTTGGTTCGGCCAGGGCTCGCTGAGGAGTTCGGTCGCCTAGGAGTCGGTCCGAAGGGGTTCGGCCGCTTGGGGTTCGGCCGAAGGAGTTCGGCCGCTTGGGCTCGCCTGGAAGTCGGTCCGAAGGAGTTCGGCCGTGGGGTCCGAATGGGTTCGGACTTGTAGGAGAGTTTGGCTGAAGGGAAAACCCGGGAGGAGCTCGGATGGCGGAACGGGCGTCTGGGAGGAGTCCGTCTCCGTCCTGCCGCTTGGAGTCCAAGGAGCTCGGCCGCCAGGAAGTTCGGTCGGTGGTGGGTGTTCGGCCCGAAGCCTAGACACTGGGGAGTTCGGCCGCTAGGCAGTCCGGTAGGCTGAAGAAGTTTGGCCATGGGGAGTCTGAAAGAGTTCGGCAGCCCAGGAAGTTCGGCCTCAACACTGGGAGTCCGGAAGAAGCTTGGAATCTGACCAGTTCGGCCTACTGGAAGAAGCTCGGCCGCTGAAGTTCGGCCGCTTGGAGTTTGGCCGACTGAAGGGGTTCGGCTAGACCAGTGCGCTGAAGCTCTTCTGCGGCTACTGGTTGCATTATGCTGAGCGTCGGGCCGGGCTTCGGCAGGAGCGGGATTTATCCCCAACAGTAGCCCCCCACTCCCGAGTTCAAAAATTTGAAGGAAGGGAGTACCACAATAGGCGACTGCCGAAGCCTTCTTCCGGGCCCCGCGCTTGTCGTAGCTGAAGCTCGGGGAGGTCTCATCTCCAGCCAGTGTTGACGTTGAAGTTGAAGCTGAGGCTTGGGAGAGACCTCACCTCCAGCGGGACTCATTTCCAGCCAAAGTTGATGAAGCTGATGTTGAAGCTCTCTGGCCGAGGTTGACATGATAGCTTTCTCTAGCCGAGGTCGATGTTGAAGCCCCCTCGGCCGAGGTCGTCGCGGGCCTCACGTCTATCCGAGGACCTTCATCCCTAGCCGGAGCCGATGCGGGCGCTCGGGGGAGATCTCATCTTCCTACTGCCGAGGTTAGCCCAGTTCCTCGGGGGAGATCTGATTCATAGCCGAAGTTGCTCGGGGGAGGTCTCATTTCCAGTAGCCGAGGTTGGTGCTCGCGTTAGGATGAGGTTCTCCTCCTGTTCCCAACCGAGGCTCGGTCGCTCGGGAGAGATCTTATCTCTAGCCGAGGTTGTTGCTCGCATTAGGATGAGGTTCTCCTCCTGTTCCCAATCGAGGCAATTCGCGGTCGCTCGGGAGAGATCTTATCTCTTGCGGCCGAGCTGGGGTCGAAGTGCGCGCTCGGGGGAGATCTTATCTCCTGCGACCGAGCTTCCCTCGGGGGAGATCTTATCTCCTGCAGCCGAGGTTAGTGCTCGCGTTAGGACGAGGTTCTCCTCCTGTTCCTAATCGAGGTTGTTCACGATCGCTCGGGAGAGATCTTATCTCTAGCCGAGCGCGACAACAAGGCTCGAGATAAGATCTCCTCCGACTAGCGGACAAGCGCGCACATTCAACCTCAGGCTAGAGATAAAGATCTCTCCCGAGCGACCGTTGACAACCTCGGCTGAGATTAGATCTCTCCGAGGAGGACCGAGTCAACCTCGGCTAGAGATAAGATCTCTCCTGAGCGGGCCATGAACAGCCCATCGGTTGGAACAGGAGGGGACCTCGTCCTAACGTTGAGCAACAACCTCGGCTAGAGACAAGATCTCTCCCGAGCGACTCGAGCCAAACCTCGGCTAGAGATAAGATCTCTCACCGGACGACCGTGAACAAACCTCGGTTAGGAACAGGAGGGAAACCTCTCCCTGACTCAGAGCAACAAGCCTAGCGAGATAAGATCTCCCCAGCGACGCGCGCACCTCGGCTACAGGAGATTAAGATCGTCCCCCGAGCGCGCACTTCGACCTCAGCTCGGGCCGCA
>QRFJ01007207.1:0-35606 GCA_006176705.1 Cocos nucifera
AAGGACTTAGTCAAACTAGTCTCAATTGTCCTTATCCAATTGAACCAACCCAAACCTATTTGGTTAGATCCAATTAAACCAAATTAATCTAACTAATTTAGACTTAATTAGGTTTAATTAAATTTAAATTAAATTAAAAATTGATCAAGTCCAACCCCTGATCAAATCAGGGATCAAACCGCCTTGACGATTAGGTCATCTAATAACCTAATATCGGGTCAAACCCAACTGAATCCAATTCAATCAAACTTGATCAAAAATTAATTACTCAAATAAATATAGTTAATTAATGATCAAATCATTAATTAAACCTCTCATAAATATAGAGTCCAAATCCAGTGGGTGTTCGGATAATAGAGTCCCATCAAAATAAAACTCTTGATCGAAGAGTCCTAAACTAGTGGGACTCTTGACCCCAGTGTCCCAAACAAATGAAACTTATAATCATAGAGTCTCAGACTAGTGGAACTCTTGATCATAGAGTTCTAGATAAGTAGGACTCAGAGTTTCAGAGTAGTAGGACTCTTGGTCGAAAAGCTCTAGTCCAGTGGGACTCTTGACCACAGAGTCCCAGTCTAGTGAGACTCTTGATCATAGAGTCCCAGACAAGCAAGGCTTAGATTTTCAACCCAGTAGGACTCTCAATCGAAGAGTTTCAATCCAATAGAACTCTTCATTAGCCATCAGATCAGGTAAAAATCTCTAATGTGTGTGACCCTGTAGATTCAAACCTAAACTGATAGCACTGAAACCAATTCTTGTACTAATCAAAGTAACCATCTAGCAATAGTACCCAATGTCCGGATAGATCGAATAGTCATAATCATAACATTCAGAATCTACATAAATATAGTTATCACATAATTCATTCTTTTGACCTCTATGTATAGGATGACTCAAAGTTAAACTGTCAACCCTGATAAATACATCCAAATCATGTCTCAAAGCAATTAGTCCCGTGACTCCTCACTAGGACTACCCTGACCAAAGCTTTGGTAAATTGAAATACGATTGAATACAACTCCTGAAATAAGAAGTGGTCAATCCCATATTAGTATACACATCAACTCCTCAAGTACTTGACTGTGTCTAGAAACCTTCTATTATTAAATTAAAAATTTAGGTAGTCTGGCACCAAAGCATAGTGAGTTGCTAGGAAGTCACTATGGTGATCTCAAGTCGGAGAGATACTTAAACCCATGTTCCATTGGATCAAATCTTGACAGTAGAAAAGCTCTGGAGTTGATCACGTTCAGTACAGATGTACCCTTACATCTCACCTGCATGCCATACCAATGTCTCTACACTCCTTGGTTAAGAGGACAACCAACCCATTGTAGGATTTGGTATGGTGCTCCCAATCCTTAGAGGGTCACAAGAGGAGCTAGGGTGTTGGCTTTGAGAGTCTAGGATGGGTGTGAGTCTTAAGGCTATGAAAGGAGCTATCCTAGGGTGAAGGCGGCGTGTAGCCCTGCACGGGCTCGAGGTTTTGGTGTGAGGATCTTAAGAGGCTTGGTAGGTGCTCTGGAGACTTAGGACATAAAGTGGAGCAAAGGACCAAAGTCAAGAGAAGAATCAGCCAAGATAAGGGACTGACACACAGATGGGCTAGCTCGGATATGCAGTCGAGCCGGCTTGAGCTGAGACCAAGCCAACTCAGGATGTAGTCAAACTTGCTATCTCAGGCAGATAGAAGATAGGATTTAGACGAGACACGGTCAAGCCAGCTCGGCTCTTGACAGAGCCGACTCAACGATGGTGAATAAAACTAGATAGGGTTTTCTGTTTGGAATCTTAAGGCCTAGTCCAATAAGGTCTTAAGGTGGCTAACATATGTATGGATTGGATTTTGATCTAGGGGATGAGAGCATGGGAAATATGGGTGTACATGGGCTCGATGAGTGCTTTCATGTATTGGATTAGCTAGAAAAGTTTTTGGTTGGGCCTAATAGCTATGTATAAATACATGGGTTGTATTAGAATTTTAAAGTGTAGATTGGAATATACATCTTTTTTTCCTTAATCTCTTTTCTCTCTTCTCTCTAGAGTTGCCATCCCAAGGGTGGTGCCACCCTCAAACCTAAGGATGGAGGCATCCCATCAAAGATCCAAATTAGGTGGATCAGTAGTCTGCTGCATTAGAGAATGTCAAAGTTCTCCTTAAGTCCATGCTAAAGATCAGGAGTTTTCACAACATGTGGTATCAGAGCTAGGTGATGCCATGGTGATGTTACAACAATTGGTATCAAAGCCTGATGGTGAATGGAAGCGAAAGAGAAGTTATATAGGGCAAAATCAGGAATCTATGCAAGTATTCCATGGTATGTCTTAAATCTATCTTTGTTATTGTTGTGATTTAGCCAACCGAGAGCAGCGGATTGAAGGTGGAGGCTGAGAGGATTAACAAAAAGGGTTTTTCCCAAGATGAAAGGTTTGGGTGCATATTTTTTGATCAATCTTGGTTGTAGAGATCGGGGGTGTATGATGGGTGACAGAATTCTCTAGGAAGATGGGTAGTGTGGGGCTGTTTGATGGATGAAGAGAGATTTTTCAAGGGATAATGATCGAAGAAAAGCTAAAGAAGCGACTATACATCCTTTGGTTGCAGGAAGTGGGAGAAGTAGTTGAGGATGCATTCGATAGTTTAACTAGAGCATAGATTTGTGAAGCCTTAGAGGTGATGGAGATGGATGATCCATGGAGGTCCAGCAGGTCAGTGCTGGATGGCTGATCTTGGATCAGGTTTCTTCTACAGGAGCACTAAGGAGAGTCACGACTCAGGTAGAGGATGGGTTATGTGCAGCAAGAGAGGACCTGGATATTTATGAGAAGGCAGCGCAAAGATAAGGTACGGAGCGCTAGAGTGCTATAGTAGTGCTTTCCTGAAGGCATAGAGCTGAAAGAGGCTCGGTGGTGTAGCAGCAGAGGGAGGTAACTCGGTAGAGAGTATCAGGAGGCATCTTAGGAAGATCGAAAGTAGGTCTTAGGAAGAGCTAGGAAGTCTCAAGAGCCTTGGGATGAGATAGGTTGGTCTAAGCCCAAGACAGGATTTGAGTTGCAATTCCTATGGGCACAACTGAAGCGATGGCTAGTGTAGGGGCAAAAGAGAAGAAGGCTAGGATGAAATTTCTTAGGGTTCAGTCGCTGATTTTAAAGGGTTGTATGAGCTCGTAGGTTTAGAAGGTACCCACGGATTGCGGAGGTATCCGAGATGGCTTCAAAGGGGTCCATGAAGTGCGAAGGGTCCGAAGGAGCAGCGATGGTATTCGAGGTGCAGCGGCAGGCTCAGCAGTGCAGCGTTGAGTGGTTGGCCTTGGAGGATTTGATTACAGAGTTAGCTTGTACGACATCAAGTGGACTTTGATTTTAGGTGGAGCATCGAGCAGAGGTGGCTTCACTAATGGAGATGTGACATGAGTTCAGAGTGGAGGAGTGTAAGAGGACCAATATCCTAGCACCAACGTCAGAGATGCATAGTTCCAAGTGGAGCAACATGTGCAGAAAAGACTGACAAAGTTCTAAGAAGACCGTGTTAGGATTTGCAACTAGTGCTGGTACAGAAATGCTACAGGATCTTAAGGGAAGCCCAAGAGAATTGATGCAGCTATCAAGTAGAAGGGTCCGTACAATTCCAAGATGGTGCGAAGAAGCAAGCTGAGGTCTTTAGTGGTGGAGGCCATCATCCTAAAGGTCTCAAGGATGCACAATAGCTGAAGATAATTGGCGAAGGCAGTGTTTGCACAAGAGGCTGTCAGGGTGTGCAGCGATAGTGGGATCATGCAGGAGAATATTGCCAGACGTGCCAAGGCTTGGAAGCACCAAGGTGAAGATTGTAGGATTTGGTGTGATGCTACCAAGACTTTGGGGGCCACAAGAGTAGCTAGGGTATTGGCTCTAGGAGTCTAGGATAGGTGTATGTCCTAGAGTGAAGATGGCATGTAGCCCTACATGAGCTTGAGGTTCAGGTGTAAAGACCTTGAGGGGCTTGGTAGGTGCTCTGAAGACCTGGGACATAAGGTGGAGCAAAGGACCAAAGCTAGAAAAAGAATCAGCCAAGACAAGGGGCTGACACAGATGGGCGACTTAGATACGTAGTTGAGCAGACTCAGGCTGAGATCAAGTTGACTCGGGGTGCAGTTGAGCCGGCTATCTCAGACAGATAGAAGATAGAGATTGAGCGAGATGCAGTCGAGCCAGCTCGGCTCCTAATAGAGCCAGCTCAATGGTGGTGAATGGAACTGGACTTGGTTTTCTGCTTGGGATCTTAAGGCCTGATCCAATAAGATCTTAAGATGGCTGATAAACATATAATATATATGTATAAAAGTATTAATTTATTATTTTATTAATTAATTCATTTTTATTTCTTAAGAATTGATACTTTTATTTTATCTTTCGTAGAAAAGAAGACCATGGATGAAAATAGCTCAATTTATGGATCGCAACGAAATAAATTTCACTCAAATTAGAGCTAAAATGAAAAAGTTATAAAGCCCAGAAGTTTTAAATAAAAAAAAATAGTTCGATGCATAGTAGACCGATCAGCCGATCCATGATTTCTATCGTAGACCGGCCAGCTCGGCAAGCATGGTGAATCAAGGAGCGTCGCATGGCAGACGTAGACCTTTAAGGGGTTCATCGAAAATCCATCGCGGCTTATAGGGGTAGAACAATAATTTTCTTAGGAATAGCATGCGACGATTAATGGAGGTGTTTGGTGTACTCGGTTCACATAGCCCACAGCTATAGTGTCAGGCGAGATCAGATGGTCTGCATTTGATTTGGTGGAGATCCGACATCCATGTCGATTCCTGCTTTGATTCGAACAATACCCAGCTGATTTGCACAATCCAATGGTCAGGAAGCGAGCCAGTTAAGATCCAATGGCTAGAATTCATCTCTGACTTGATTAAGGAAGAACCAGCACCATCCAATGGTCCAAATTCATCCAATTGACTGGTCAAATGGCTAAAATTTAATTGGGACCCTATTTAAGCTATAGAAGGCCAATTTTGACCAAATCTGGACCATTGAGATCCAATCTTATGGCAGAAAATTATTCTAAGGAGCAGAATTCGAACCAAACTCGATTTCTTTGGTTTTTCTTTGATTTCAACCTAATTTTTTCTTATTTCTCCTCTATAAAAAGATCCCTAAGCTAAAGTAATGAGCATCAGCCTCCATAAGCCCTCTAAACCTCTCCACAGCTTCTCTAGGGCCCTAGAAACCTCTCTCTCCTCTCCAAAAACCACCAGCAAGCTATTTCTCTCCCTAATTCTCTCTCTCAAACCCTTCTTTCTTCAACCTTTTCTCTTTCTTTCTCTAACAAACCACCACAAAAGCTCCTCTCCTACTTTGGATTCCTACAACCAACTACTGCCCAGGTTCTTCAGTGGGATTCAGGGATGAAGATATCAGTGAAAAACTTTTCGATATTTGGCTGATCACCTAGTTCTCGGAGATCTTTATGATCTTATTTCGATGGTGTTTTCTATTTCCTATCTTTTGTATTTCTTTTTAGTTTGCAATAAAGATTGTTTTTAGTTATAATATTTTTATATCTTTATTTTTTGTAATTAATCTAGAATTGTTTATTACCCTTGAGCCGAGCCATGATCTATGGGTACGGTTCATGCTATTGGGATAGATTATATTTGGATTAATTCTTGGTATTATATCTAAATCAATTTAGACTAGCCTATAACTTTAAGGGATGGGCTGTGATCTAAGGGTACAGATCGTGCTCTCTAAGATAGGTTATATCTTTATTGATTAGATATTAATTACAGCATATTAAAAAGAGTACCAGCTATCAGATAAGTGATCAATTAAAATTCTGAGAATCCATCTCTATACTTACAACCTTCCTTTAAATTAATTTGCTTATTTATCTATTTTCTTAATTAATTAAGTAGCCTTTTAATTAATTCTTAAATCCTACTCTCAAGTTAAATTTATTATTTAAAAGCAATTAACACGATCCCTGTAGATATGATCCCAACTCATCCTATCTATATAGTAGTGAGTTAGGTTTTATTTTTGACCGCCTACAACAGCGATCAAATTTTGGCGTCGTTGCTAGGGAGTCGCCATGATTACCTAATTCTCAAAAGATCATTGTGATTTTATTTTGATGGTATTTTCTATTTTTTATCTTTTATATTTTTTTAATTTACAGTAAAGACTATTTTTAGTTATAATATCTTTATATTTTTATTTTTTATAATTAATCTAGAATAGTTTATTATGCTTGAGATGAGCCATGATCTACGGGTACGGTTCATGCTCTTAGGATAGATTATATTTGAATTAATTCTTGGTATTATATCTAAATCAATTTAGACTAGCCTATAACTTTAAGAGATAGGCTGTGATCTAAGGATACAGGCCATACTCTCTAAAATAGATTATATCTTTATTGATTAGATATTAATTATAGTATATTAAAAAAAGTACTAGCTATCAGATAAGTGATCAATTGAAATCCTGAGAATCCATCTCTATACTTACAACCTTTCTTTAAATTAATTTTCTTCTTTATTTATTTTTTTAATTAATTAAGTAGCTTTTTAATTAATTCTTCAATTTTGCTCTCAAGTTAAATTTATTATTTAAATATAATTAATACGATCCCTATGGATACGATCTCGACTTATCCTATCTATATAGTAGTGAGTTAAGTTTTATTTTTGACCACCTACGATAGCGATCAAATTTTGGCACCATTACCGGAGATCATGATTTAGTTGCTTTAAATAAATAAATAAAATTCAAAAAATTTAAAATAAATAAATAAATAAATATTTTTAAAAAATAAATAAAAATTAAAAATTAAAAAAAAAATTCATTGACACCGCATAAGCTATTTAGGATTTAGAGACTTAATCACAAAACCTAACAAGTAAACCAATTAATTTAAATTTGCATGTTTCACTTTACTTGGATATCTTGACTTTTTGTATCTCATCATCATAAGATACTTTAAGGATGCTAAACCTAATTAAATAAGATAAGATGGGGATTTGATCATCCTTTCTTAGTCCAAAAATCACAAACCTTCATATTACATTGACACAAATCTTAATTCTAAAATTAATTAGGCGTTGGCTCCTAAGGATACTTGAGCTCATTAGGAGAAGGAACCCAAGAGTTGGATTGGGTTAGGATTAGTTAATTCAATTGGTGTCTAAGGCAAGTGGTTCAGGAACGACTGAGTCTGAAAGAAGGTGGTCACTTAATTGATTCCGTTAGCTAATCTGGGCTAGCATAATTAGTGTCTAAGGCAAGCAACGGGGAGACTCCAACCAACCTTACACTTATCTGGTCAATTTATTAGCTGATTCTATACTTGGAGGGCTCGAAAGAGACCTTGATAGTTAGGAGTTGTCTAGATTTAGGATAACCCTTAGCTAGGATTGATTGCATAACTCGATTGCTAACCCACAAACATCAAACCTAATTAACCTCTTCGCATCTATTTCTTAGATTTAGGACTCTCTAGGATCTCATCTTTAAAATTTCTTTCATCTCTTTTTATCTTATTAAAAAAATTTATTACAAAATATATATATCTATAAAAACTCAAAATTGTATTTGCTCTAAGGCATAATTGTGGGGTATTTACTTGGGCATTGTTCATTACAACCTGAAATTTAAACCCTAAATCCTAAAATCGAACGAACCCTTAGAGCCAATAAACCTAGAATTATGGTTGCATCCTTTCGCCAATTGGAGGAATACTTTACCCCTTCTTCTTATACCTATGACCCCTATACACCCATGTATGGAACTAATAGTGGTAGAATCTATGAGGCTGAAAACTCCACAAATATCCACAATAAGATAGGTGAGCTATCCCAAAAACTTGACTATCTATTGAATATGAGATACTCTCCTACCTCACCCTTGCATTTGTGTGACATATATTCGAGTCCCAACCTTCCGATTAGTGAATGTCTAGCTGCTTATCGATCTTAGGAATTTGTACATGAGCAGACTTACCCAACTCCAACTCAAATCAATTATTATAACCCTTACTCCAACACCTACAATCTAGGTTGGGAAAACTATTCAAATTATTATGAGACATCACAACCAGCAACTATTTATGAACCTAGTTATCCAAAGGAAACTTATACGGTGTACCAATATCAAAATATTCAGCAACCCACTTCAAGTGCCTATAGTTCAACATTTAAAGAGAATATTTTACATATGTTAGAAACTCATGCACAATCTATAGCCAAGATAGAAATCCAACTTAGTCAGCTTACTGCTACATTCAATAGTTTGGAGGATGAAAAATTATCTGGTCAGCCAATAAAGCAATATATAACTGAGAGCTCCAATGTGCATGAAACTCTAATAGAATAGCCTAATATACAAACTAAAAACTATTTTAAGGAGAATGTACCTAAAGATGAAATAAAGGAAGCTATCCCTAGAATTATTTCTCAAAACCTAGTGCATACACGTTTAGAACCTTTTGGGGTAGACGATTGTAATATAGATGGGTGTGCTAAAAATTTGAATGCATTATTAGAGTCATCCAATTTTAGCACCACTACCCTAGGGGTTGAGAAATATGAAATAATACCAGCTCCAATAGCTTTTTCTCTAGAATCACCACCTCCTTCAGAACTAAATCCTCCCTTGGTCACACCAAAGTACGCATGTTCAGAACCAATTGACATCCTTCCAGTACCCATTACATCGGACTCAACCTTTATCCTAACATCTAAATTCATGAGCATACTAGAAGAACAAATAGAAAAAATTCTCAATAAATAAGAGTCTATGAATGGGTTCATAAATTATTTTTTTAAAATTAGAAAAATAAAACTGACTAAAAATTGGACTATGAGTTACTTTCTAAAGATTGGCAAGAAATTACTGAAATTCATAAATAATGGGATCGCAAGCCATCTTCCTGAGATTGGCAATCAAAAATCATTAGAATTTGTCAATTCAATTTTTGACACTAAATAGATAGAGTTGCCTGGCCTGGCTGAAGAACTTAAACTTAGAGCTTATTGGAAGGCAACCCATCATTTTATTTTTTAGATTTCGAGTTTTCTAGTTTTATCTTTTTGTAGGAAACCAATAAAGATGATCGACTTAAGTTGGGGGGAGCACATCAAACATCCTGTATCAACTTGATGGAATATTATGAATGATCTGCAAACAACAAACCAGGTGGTACCCCTCCTTGATAAATATTTTTATTTTTCTCTTCTTCCAATAAGGATGATGAAAATTAAGTTAGGAGGAGAATAACTAATTTTTAAAATTTATGAGTCCTCAAGTATGATTTAAAATAATTAGCTTTATATACCCAAACTTTGTTTTGATTAAAAGTTAATTAGGCATCCTAATCAATGAATGATTAATGGTCTAGATAATTTTAGAGATACTGACGAATAAAGTACCAAGAAAACCCAATAAATAGAAGGGTTTATATCAGACCAAATTTTAAGAGTGATTCTAGAACCTTCTTTTTACTGATCTAATAAAGAATCTACCTCATGAGAGTTAGGTGGAAAGGTCAAACTATGCAAAAGTATCCCTTAGAATCTATTTATAAAAAAAAAATTAATTTTTCATTGAGTAATCGGGCTTCTTCGCCTAAGTAAGCATTGTGGTTCGCATAAAAAGATGGATAGTATGAATAAAAAAAATCTAGCATTATCTCACTAAGTAATCGGGTCTCTTCATCTAAGTAAGTATTATGGTTCGCGTCAAAAGATGGGGATGCAAGAATCTAAAAAAATGAAAAAAGTGGATAATAAGAAAACTAAATTGTAAGAAAGACAATAAATCCAACCCACATCAAGTTAGAGGATTTAGAGAGTAAAGTGGAAAGTTGATGAAAGAAGATCTCTAAAAATTTCTATGGCTAACACTCAAACCACTAATTGGATCGAATTAGTAATCTAACAACGTACCTCTTTAATGATCTGACCGGGTATTAGGTATCTTTAGGAGTGTCTAAACCTAACTTTTACTTCAAAGCTAAGTCGGTATATATTGCTAATTTATCTACTCTACTCGAGGACGAGCAAAGTTCAAGTTGGAGGGTGTGATAAACATATAAAATATATGTATAAAAATATTAATTTATTATTTTATTAATTAATCTATCTTTATTTCTTAAGAATTAATATTTTTATTTTATTTTTTATAGAAAAAAGACAATGGATGAAAAGAGATCGATTTATGGATCACAACGGAATAAATTTCACTCAAATCGGAGCTAAAATAAAAAAATTATGAAGCCCAGAAGTTTAAAATAAAAAAAAAATAGTTCGATGCACAGTAGACTGGTCCGTCGGTCCATAGTTCCTATCGTAGA
Organism: Cocos nucifera; assembly: GCA_006176705.1. Classification (NCBI taxonomy): domain Eukaryota; kingdom Viridiplantae; phylum Streptophyta; class Magnoliopsida; order Arecales; family Arecaceae; genus Cocos; species Cocos nucifera. The sequence continues at coordinate 10,352 of QRFJ01007207.1, forward strand.
TCGGCCAGCTCAACGAGCACGGCAAATCAAGGAGTGCCGCATGGCAGACGTAGATCCTTAAGGAGTTCACCAAAAATTCACCACGATTCATAGGGGTAGAACGATAATTTTCTCAAGAATAGCGCACGACGATTGGTGGAGGTGTTCAGTGCACCCAGTTCATGCAGTCCATAGCTATAGTGCCAAGCAAGATCGGACGATCTACGTTCTATCTGATGCAGATCCGACGGTCCACATCGATTCCTGCTATGATTCGAACAGTACCCAGCTAATTTGTGTGATCCAACGGTCAGAAAGTGAGCTGGTCAAGATCCAACGGTTAGAATTCATCTCCAACTTGATTAAGAAAGATCCAGCACCATCCAATGGTCCAAATTCATCCAATTGATTGATCGAATGGCTGAAATTTAATTGAGACCCTACTTAAGCTATAGAAGGCCTATTTTGACCAAATCTAGACCATTGAGATCCGATCTGATGGCAAAAAATTATTCCAAGAAGCAGAATCCAATCCAAACTCGATTTCTTTAGTTTTTCTCTAATTTCAACCTAATTTTTTCTTATTTCTTCTCTATAAAAAGATTCCTAAGCTAAAGTAACGAGCATCAGCCTCCATAAGCCCTCTAAACCTCTCCATAGCTTCTCTAAGGCCCTAAAAACCTCTCTCTCCTTGCCAAAAACCACCAGCAAGCTATTTCTCTCCCTAATTCTCTCTCTTAAATCCTTCTTTCTTCAAATTTTTCTCTTTCTTTCACCAACAAACCACCACCAAAGCTCCTCTCCTGCTCTAGATTCCTACAACCAGCTACTGCCCGAGTTCTTCAATGGGGTCAAGGATGAAGATATCAATAAGAAACTTTTCGATGTTCGACTGATCACCTAGTTCTCGAAGATCATTATGATCTTATTTCGACGGTGTTTTCTATTTTCTATCTTTTATATTTTTTTTAGTTTGTAATAAAGATTATTTTTAGTTGTAATATCTTTATATCTTTATGTTTTGTAATTAATCTGGAATAGTTTATTATCCTTGAGCTGAGCCATGATCTACGGCTATGATTCATGCTCTTGGGATAGATTATATTTGGATTAATTCTTGGTATTATATCTAAATCAATTTAGACTAGCCTATAACTTTAAGGGATGGGCTATGATCTAAGGGTACAGACCATGCTCTCTAAAATAGGTTATATCTTTATTAATTAGATATTAATTATAGCATATTAAAAAGAGTACCAGCTATCAGATAAGTGATCAATTAAAATTTTGAGAATCCATCTCTGTACTTACAACCTTTCTTTAAATTAATTTGCTTATTTATTTATTTTCTTAATTAATTAAGTAGCCTTTTAATTAATTCTTAAATCTTGCTCTTAAGTTAAATTTATTATTTAAATATAATTAACACGATTCCTATAGATATGATTTCGACTCATCCTATCTATATAGTAGTGAGTTAGGTTTTATTTTTAACCGCCTACGATAGTGATCAGTGGCTAACACATGTATGAATTGGATTTAAATTCAGGGGATGAGAGCATGGGAGATATGGATGTACATAAGATCGATGAGTGCTTTCATGTATTGGATTAACCAGAAAAGTTTTTGGTCAGGCCAAATAGCTATGTATAAATACATAGGTTGTATTAGGATTTTAAAATATGGATTAGAATATAAATCTTTTCTCCCTCAATCTCTCTTCTTTCTTCTCTCTAGAGTTGCCGCCCCAAGGAGGGCACCTCCCTCAAGCCTAAGGAGAGAGGCGCCCCATCATAGATCCAGATTAGGTAGATCGGTAGTCTACCATCTTAGAGAATGTCAAAATTCTCCATAGGTCCATGCTAAAGATCAGGAGTTTCCGCAACACGTGGTATCAGAGCTAGGTGATGTCATGATGATGTTACAATATCCATATAGTATACAATGATCTACACTTGATAAACGTTGTTGTCCTTACTTACAACGTATCATTTGATCGTGAACAGATTTAAGAACTAAATGATAAATTCTTCTTTATCAAATCTAAATAGTCCTGAGAACTTTACCACAACACAAGAGTTCATTAGAAGATGGGAAAATTTATGATGAAAAATATAAAAATAAATTTTATCATTAATAATTCATATATAAGTATAAGAAATAGCACAACCATCAATAGACTAACGATTGGCTTTGGGACACTATTTCCAACACTAGCAGTAAAGGAGTTTGACAGCCACGAGTCTAAGATAGGTATTAGATGCTGTACTAAGTGGCTTTAGGATAAGTAAAAATTATTAAAAATTATGTTCTGAAGTCAATCATCATCCTGTTGATGGTTGTCCTATTTTATATTTATAAATAATTTATTATTAAATAAAATAATATTCTGACTTTTTCATCATAAAGTCTACATCTTTTAATGAACTTCATTTATTGTGATGAAGTCTTTAGGACTATTTAGTTTTGATAAAGAAAAAATTTATCAATTAGTCCTTAAATTGTTCATAGCCAAATGACACGTTGTTAATCAAAATGACAACGTTTATCGAGTATAGATCGTTGTATGCTATATAGGTTGGTTGTTCTCTTAACCAAGGAGTATGGAGATACTAGTATGGCATACAAGTGAGATATAAGGGTACATCATCATTGAACGTGACCAACTCTAGAGCATTCTACTATCAAAAATTGCTCTGATGTTATATGGGTACAAATATCCCTTTGATCGAAGATTACCACGGTGGCTTGCAAGCAACTCACTGTGCTTTGCTACCAGACTATCTAAATTTTTAATTCAGTGATGAAAGATTTTTAGATATATTAAAGTACTTGTAAAGTTGGTGTGTGATCAAGATAGGATCGACCACTCTAAGGGTTTAGAGAAAATACATCACTATATTTTAATTTAGCAAAATCTTGATCAGAGTAATCCATGAGAAGGATTTGATATTTTGAACTACAATATAAATGATCTAATCAAGGTTGATAGTTAAACTCTAAGTTATTCTATGAGCATTAAGGTCAAGAGGATGAATTATACAAAAACTATATCCATTTGGGTTCTAAAAGTGTTGCTTTATCATTCAACCTATCCGGCCATCGGATATCATTGCTAGATGGTCACTTTGATTTATATAAAAATTTATTCCTATGCTATCAGCTTAGGTTCGAACCCATGAGATCACATACATAAGAGATCTCAATCTTATCAGATGGTTGATCAATGATTTAGAATTATTCTAAGATCAAACAATCAATATGACTGATGTTTGACCTAGTACAAGTGTTGCAAGAGGATCGATTAGTAATTGGATTGCTAATTAACTTTATTTGATTAAATTAGAGGATCAAAATTAAGTTTAATTAAATATAATTTAATTAAATTTAGTCTGGACTTGATTATATCAAGTTCAGTTGGTTTATTGGATGAGTCAATTATAAAGAAGAAAAAATCCCTGTTCAATTAGTACTTGTATACACCAATTACTAATTTAATTAAAAATTAAATTAGATTTAAATTTAATTTAATATAATTTAATTAGATTCTTAGTTGGACTAAGATCATCTCTAATTAGATTGCATTAGTTTTGATTTAATTGGGTTCAAATAATAAATTAGACCAAGTCAAAACTAGAAATCCTAGTGTGACTAGGATTTCTTCATCTTGCGCCACCTTACTTTCCATGCCCCCCCTACACCAATTCCCTTGGAATTTTTATGGAAAATTTTATTTCTAGAGAGTATCCACGCCCTTTTTATGCCTCCCACTATTTTAGAAGGAAATTAGTTATGGAATAAGTCAAAACAAATAAGTTGTTTTGACCTAGGTATCTATTGGATAGAGTTTGACACATCATCTTTCTTTATTTCATTGAGGCACCAAACCACTTGATTTCTCTCTGAATTTTTTTTGAAAAATAGAATACTTATTTGCACATATTTTTCAGAGTCCACGAAAAAATAAAGAGGGGATGCCTAAGAGTTGGGTGCCCCAATCCTTGCTTAATTTGGACCTACCTTTCTAAGTATTTGACCTAGACAAGGACTCTATCATAACTCTCTATTTAGAGGGAGTTAGGGCATGAGTTTTCTAAAGGTTTTAGACCTAAGATAGAGGTTTGGGATGTGGAAATCTTGGGTGAAAAGAAGATCTAGGAGACACAAGCCGTTGTATTCTGGTGAGAGAAAAAGAAAGAAGAAAGGGTTATTCTCCAGGATTTTTTCTTGATCTCTTCCTCCACCTTTTGTAAGATTTTGAGAGGTGAATCCCTTCACAAATCTCTTTCTTCTTCTTCTAAATATTGGAGGGTCCAAGGATTGAAGAAGGAGGTTCTAGATCAGTCATGAAGAAGGATCAGTACAGTACTAGTATGCTATACTGATTTTCTATCATCGAATTTTAGATCTTAGATCGGGGCCTTGTGTGGACATCCTATAGAGGCCGGACACATGTGCGGCTCGAAGTGATTACCTTAGCCTTGGATTAGCGAGTTGAAGAATCTAACTTGCTAAGGTAAGGGTGATGCAATCTTCCTTTTGATGCTAGATTAGATCTAGTATAATATTGCTTTGATGTTGATTTGATCAACATTATCTTTTCTTATTTTTTAATTTTTGATTTAATGGCATGCTTAAATCATGTGATAAGATCCAAGATCTAGGGCTCTCTCATGCATTATTAATGAATTAATATGATTAGTTCATCTCTTTCACTGCGTGTGTTGAAAAAATTTTAAAATCTAATCATGAAATCCTAGATCTATTTCCTACAAAACTGATCAAAACTCTATTTAGTGTAGATGGAGAAAAGACAAGTGACTTATTAAGACTTGTACATATAGATGTATGTGGTCCTATGACAATCCAAGCTAGAGGTATATACTCTTATTTTATACTGTTCACTAATGATTTATCTAGATTCGGATATGTGTATCTTATGAAAACAAACCCGAAACCTTTGATAAATTTTAAAAGTATCGAAATATGGTCGAGAAACAAACTAGAAGGAGTATAAAAACTCTTCGATCTGATCGAGGAGGAGAATACTTATCCAGTGAATTTTTGGATCATCTTAAAGTAAAAAAGATTCTCTCTAAATGGACCCCTCCTTACACACCATAGTTAAATGTGTAAGGATCGATTCACTGGAGATTAGAAGATCTGGAACCAGCAACCAAAAACTTCTAACCAGAAAGAGGCAGCAGCCCTAATGAATAGACACCAAGAGATGGGTGGCAAATCTAGAGAGAGAGGAATAGGGTTTCAGGGAGAAAATGAATTTTTGTATTCTCTTCGTCAAAAAATATTACATATATAAAGTATGTATAAACTCCCTGAGTCAACATGATTTAGCCCTAAAAAACTTTCCTAGGCTAACTCATATAAGAAAGCACTCACCCAAGCCTATGTCTTGCATGCTCTCATACCTAGGACTAAAGACTTAGCCCTATACATAAATTAGCCACCTTAAGACCTCTCAACTCGGGCCTTAAAATCCCTTGGATTAGATCCAATCCAAGACCAAACAAAGAAATCCATGCTCATCTATCTGCCTATTCGAGTTGGCTCGATGAACACTCGAGCCAGCTTGATCACCTATCAAGCCATAGATTCCTGAATACACGTTCTTTATTTGTCTGAGAGAGCTAGCTTGATTTTGATCTGAGCTGGCTCGATCTCATCCCGAGCCAGCTCGACCTATATTCGAGCCAGCCCGATAATGTATCAGCCCTCCTTCTCAATTGATACAACTTCAGCCAATTCAAGCCTCCAGGACCCACCACCTTGACTCCTTCATGATCTCCCGAGCCTTGGGAGAACCATCCTTGCTCTATCAATCTCCACCTTGGTGCCCTAAGGCTTGGAGCAACTTCTTCCTATCCATCAAATGCATCAATGACACACATCTATGAAAGTTGTCTCACAGAAGAACCTTTGTTATTGCATCAGCTGGATTCTCCTTGGTATAAACCTTTACCAGCTCCACCTCACCATCCTCCATGAGTTCTTTGATCTAGTGGTACTTGATGTCAATTGGCTTCATCCTTGCATGATAGACTGAATTCTAAGCAAGTAACAATGCACTCTGGCTGTCACAGTGCACCTTAATGGCCTTATGAGCAAGACCCATCTCCAACGCCAATCCCTTTAGCCATAAAGCCTCTTTTGCAACTTTTATAATACCGATGTACTCCACCTCGGTGGTGGATAAGGTTGTGATGGGCTGCAAGCATGATCTCTATGAAATGAGACCTCCGTTCGAGCAAAACATGAATCCTATCGTCGAATGCCGAGTGTCCACATCTCCACCAAAATTTGCATCCATGAACCCTTCTATCAGCCCCTGAGCCTTCTTGGATATGTTGGAGCAACCATCAATACCTCCCAACTATCCATAGGTGATACCTACTCTAACTATACCCGCCAAATACCTGAAGATGTTCTTCAGTGCTCGCCAGTGCTCCCTGCCATGTTGCGCCATGAATCTACTCACTTGACTCACTACATAGGCTATGACCGACCTACAACATACCATGGTGTATATCAAACTTTCCACACCAGCAGCGTATGGGGCTCTCTCCATATCTAGAGCCTCCTCCTCAGTTTGTGGTGACAGTCTTCGAAAGTCTGAAATTACCGACAAGTGGCAATGCTGCCGGTTTGGCTTCTTTCATCCTAAATTTTTTTAAGATCTTCCGAATGTAACCATCCTGAGATAAATGCAACACCTTCTAATCCCAATCTCTAAGAATTTTCATGCCTAAGATCTTCCTCATTGGCCCAAAATTCTTCATCTCAAACTTTCGAGACAATACAGCCTTCTGTTCTTGCACAACTTTTTTACTATTGCATGCTATCAACATATCATCTACATACAAGAGTAAGAACATCCTAGACTCATCCTCTAGAGATTGAACATACACATAAGGATCAAATTCACACCTAGAAAGGCTGATGCTCCTCATGAAAGTATCAAAGTGCTTGTACCACTACCTCGGTGACTACTTCAGCTCGTACAGTGACTTCTATAGCAAACATACCTTCTCTTCTATTCTAGGCTCTTTGAACCCTGGTGGCTGCTACATATAGATGCTCTCCTTTAGATGTCCATGAAGAAATACCTTCTTAACATCCATCTACTCCAACTCTAAGTTCTGAGCTGCAACGATGCTCAGCAACATCCTGATAGATGTATGCCTGACGATCGAAAAGAAAACTTCATAGAAGTCGATCCCTTCCTTCTGGGAGTATCCTTTGGCCACCAATCTTGCTTTGTACATGATACCTCCTTGCTCTGAAGGTCCCACTTTGCATTAGAAAATTCATCTGCATCCAATAGATTTCTTCTTCCGTGGTAGTTGCACCAAATGCCATGTCTGATTCTTTTGGAGAGACTGCATTTTCTTAGCCATAGCTTGAACCCACCTATCTCTGACTTGGCTCTCTATAGCCTCCTCATACGTGTAGAAGTCTCTATTCACTATCACCAAGGCATATGACACTGAATCTCCAAAGCCATATCGATCTGACTGTCGCACGTTCTTCTTTGGCTTATGCAGTGCAACGTCGATGTCGATCCTTGATCCAGCTCGCTCTCACTAGTCTTCCTAGCTTCTAACTCCTATTTCAGTCCTCTCCACTTGTGGAGACTCCATTGAAGAATTCTTTACCTAAAACTCAAGTCCTCTTGGTGCACCTACAAGTAGCAAAATAGAACAAGAGATTAATTGTCCAGCGCTGTCTTGCTGGACCGTTTGCTGCTCCTACTATCCTTCCATGCCACCTCACCTATGTAGAACTACGTTTTCATCAAAGGCCACATCCCTATTGATGACAACCTTCTTCTTCAAGGGATCCCACAGTCGATACCCCTTAACACTTGAGGATATCCCAAGAACACCATCTTCTTTGTCGTGGCATCCAATTTGCTCTGCTCACCAACATCGATGTGCACAAATGCTGTGAACCCAAACACTCTTATATGGTTTAGGTTTATACTCCTTCTAGACCATTTTTCCTCTAAAATTCCTCCATCTACTCTGGTGTGAGGTCATCGATTCACTAGATAGCAGGCTACATTCACTGAATCTATCCAAAACACCTTAGGAAGTCCTGCCTGTAGCCTCATGCATCTTGCTTTCTCCATAAGGGTCTTGTTCATTCTCTCGACCACCCCATTTTGCTGAGGAGTCTTCTTCATGGAGAAGTATCTTTTGATGCCACACTTCTCACAAAAAACTTGGAACTTCTTGCTAGTGTACTCTCCACCATTGTCAGACCGTAAATACTTCACACTTCTGCCTTGTTCCTTCTCCACCTCGGCCTTCCAAACTTTGAATTTGGTAAAGACTTCTGATTTCTTCCTCATAAAGTAGACCCAAACTTTTCTTGAGAAATCATCTATCAGGGTCATGAAGTATCTTGCTCCATTTCTGGCTGAAACCAGAGCCGGTCCCCACACATCCATATGAACTAGACCTAGTGGGATTGCCGTGCGAGCTGTGCTGACTGCAAATTGAACTCTACTCTATTTTTTCATTTGGCATGGCTCACAAAGCATAGAAACTCCTCCACCCAAATCAGAGATCAGTCCCTTTTTGCTTAGCTCCTTTCAGCCCTCTATCTTCCATGTGTTCCAAATGATAATGCCATAAACGATAAGCCCCTTGCTGATCTTGTGTTACTGTAGCTATATCGGATCCTTCGATTATCACAAATCCCTCCATCTTATAAAGATTATTTTTCAGCCTTCTACCCCTCATCACTAACATGGCTCCATTGGAAATATTCATTACTCCACTCCTGGTATGACTGCTAAAGCTGTAGTTGCTCCGCTCTAGGTAATCCAATGACATAAGGTTCTTCTTTAGCTCCAAAATATGCTTCACATTTGTGAGAGTCCGCACCATCCCATCAAATATCCTCACACTAATTGTCCCAATACCAGCAACCTTAGAAGGATGATCATCCCCAAGTGTCACACTCCCCTCATCGATCTCAATGTATGTAGAAAATCAAAATCGGTTTGGGGTGTAATGATACGAACAGGCTGAATCCAGGGTCCAAACTTCTATGCTTTGCCTGTGACCATCCGACACCACCAAGACATCATCCTCCACCTATTGATCAGCAACTGCACTCAAAGAATCTGATCCTCCATTTTCTCTATTTTGATTCTTCAACTATGGGCAATTACGATGAAAATGTCCGATCTCATTGTACTTGTAACACTATACTTATTTTCTGCCTTTTTGAGACTTTGATCGCCCCCTTGATTTTCTTCTTATCCTTCCTCTTTTAGATCTCTCCCCTACAGTCAAACCCTCTTGGGGAATGCCATCCTTAGTCATCTTCTCTCTCTACTCATTTATGCACAACATCAAGATAATGTCTTGATAGTACAGTATCTCTTTTTCATAGAACAATATCGTGACCAATGGATCAAAGAAAGGAGGCAGCGAACAAAGTAATAGCAATGATTTATCTTCCTCCATCTTTATCCCAACATTCATCAATTCATTGCTCACTTGATCAAACAACTGTATATGACTGAGAACATCTCCACCTTCAACCATGCGAAGGCTATATAGCCTCTTCTTCAATATAAGTTTGTTGTGTATGTTCTTTCCCATGTAAAGATCCTACAACTTTGACCGAAGTCCTTTAGGGGTTTTCTCTTCCAGCACCAAATAGAGGGCAGAGTCTGCCAAACATCCTCTAATCATAGAACATGCTCATTTCACCATCGACATCCATTGTCGATCTATCATCCCTTCCAACCTATTTTCCAAAGCTTGATCTAATTCATGCTATATAAAAAGATCCTCTACATGAATTTTTTGCATGAAAAAGCTTTTTTTTCCATCAAACTTCTTAAAATCTATCTTTATGCTACTTTTCATGATCGGATCCAAGTCACACAAGAGCAAAATCACCAAGATAGATGAGAAATACCTCGATAGGATCCTGTTGAAACTTCAGATCATGATGATAGATCTAAAGCTTGTGGTGAGTTTATGGTGAGTCAGATCTGAAGCTTGTAAAGTTTACAAACTCCAGCTTTCAATCTGATCATGATGACAATAAAAGTGTATCGGGATATATCTTTACTCTAAATGGTAGAGTCACCTGCTAGAAAAGTTTCAAGCAGCATATAATGGCTGACTCTGTTTGCAAAATAGAGTACATGATAGCATCAGATGCAGTAAAAGAAGCTGTGTGATTGAGAAAGTTCATCATCGAGCTCAGAGTAGCATCCTCCATTTGTTGAAAATATGCGCTCTTCCCACACGGATCGACATGGCTGTCGGTGATTAGCCAAGCAATCAAGAAAGTACTTCTTAGAGATCTCTGCGGAAGCACGATCAAATAAATCAAGAAATAAAGAAGAAGGGAGGAAGATATTTTTGAAAGAAAAGAGCTTTTATTCAGTATATTTCAGCACTCTTACAATCTTGACCTATTTTTAGTATATATACTTTACAAAGGGTCAAGCCAAAGCTCATAGAAAAGCTCTTCAAATCCAAACAATCCATGTACATAAAATAATAACCCATGAAAACTAAGCCGATCCAGTTTTAGACTGAGCCAGCTAACCTGCGACTAGGTCGGCTCTATCCCAGACTGAGCCGACCCAGTTGTGTACCATGCCAATAGTCCAAAAATGCTGCTTTCTATTTTAATTTTTCTCTAAGACCTAGTCGACCCAATCCTGGACTGAGCTGACCCAATTTCCAACTCAGCCAGCTTGGTCTCAGAGTGAGCCGATCTAGTTTTTGAACTTTACTATTGAGACTGATTCTTCTTTTGGCTTGCTTCCATCTTCCTATGACCTATCTTCTCATATTTTCAAGACTTGGGAGTGCCACTTCTAAGCTCACATTCTCCACCTTGGTACTTGCAAGTCCTTGTGAACTCATCTCTTCTCAACAGATCCATCCGTACCACACATCTCTGAAAGCTATCTCTAGGAAGTACCTTCGTGAATGCATCAGATCTCCTTGGTATGGACCTTCATCAGTTCCACTTCACCTTCCTCCATCAGATCTCTAATCTTGTAGTACCTCACATCTATATGCTTTGTGCGTGCATGATAGACTGGATTTTGTGCCAACAACAGAGCACTCTGACTATCATTAAATAGTCTAACCTTGCTCTGCTCCACCCCCAACTCATCAATCCGCCTTCTAAGCTAAAGCACTTTCTTTGTAGCCTCCGTTATCCTAATGTACTCGGCCTCTGTGGTAGACAAGACCGTGATTGGCTGAAGGATTGATCTCCAAGACACCGATCCACTATATATGCAAAAGAAGTATCCAGTAGTATACCTCCTTGTATCAAGATCACCAGCATAATTTGCATAAACAAACCCATCCAGAGGACGTGAACCTTTACACATCTTCATAAATTATTCTTCAAATCCTTCCGACTGCCCACCAAACACCAAACCATAATCCCTAGTTCCATGCAGATATCTCAATATCCATTTCAATGCTTTTCAGTGCTCCTTCCCAGGGTTAGCCATGTATCTACTAACCGTGCTCACAACATATGCTATATCTGGTCTACAGCACATCATAATGTATATCACACTACCTATAGCATTTACATAAGGGACTCATTCCATGTACTCTCTCTCCTCTTCTGACTGGAGGCACCGTAACTTAGAGAGAGACATATGGCTCGATAATGGCATCTCTGCAGATTTGGCCTTTTCCATCCCAAACCTCTCTAGAACCTTCTGAACATACTTTTGTTATGACAAATGGAGCACTCCTTTGCACCTATCTCTGCAAATCTCCATTCCAAGGATTTTCTCAGCTGGATTCAAATCTTTCATCTCAAATTCAGATGATAATATCTTTTTCAACCTTTTCACAGCATCCATGCTTCTACTAGCTATAAGCATATCATCTATATATAATAATGGGTATAGGGCATCCTCCTGATCTACATTCTTGACATAGATATAACAATCATGTTCACATCTGCTAAAACCCAGGCTTAAGACAAAGCTATCAAACCTTCGATACCACTGACAAGAAGATTGTTTCAAGCCATACAAAGACTTTCTAAGTAAACACACCTTTTCTTCTTATCCCATCACCATGAAACCATCTGGCTGCTTCATATAGATTTTTTCCTCCAAAGTCCCATGAAGGAAGGCCATCTTCATGTCCATCTATTTCAATTCTATGTTATGTTGTGCCACCAGTGATGGCAAAACTCGAATAGATGTATGACGCACCATAGGAGAGAAAAATTTTGTATAGTCAATCCCTTCCCTTTGTGAGTATCCCTTTGCTACCAGTCTTACTTTGAATTTGATTTCACCTTGTTCTGAAGGTGCATCTTTCTTTGTGAACACCCACTTTGAGCCAATAGGTCGAGCACCCTCTAGAAGATCTACCAGCTGTCATGTCTGATTCTTCTCAAGTGATTTCATCTCCTTCATCATGGCCTGCATCCATGAATCATGATCCTCACTCTCTATGATCTCTACATAATTCTCTAGATCTCCATTAGCAGTGATGAGTGCATAGGAGATAACCTCATCAATGCCATATCTGAATGATCTCCTAATAGTATGCTGGGGCTTGTGCAAAGCCACTCCCACTGACACATCTCTGTCTGATGTCTGTGGCTGCTCCTGCCCATCTATCTGAACTGCCGACCCTCCATACTGATTTTCAATCTGAGATAATACTTTTCTACCCAACTCCACCTCAATAGGAACACTCCTATAAGTTGATGTAATCTGCATGCCATCATTCTCTGATTGGCCACCGCTGCTCATCTTTGTTTCCCCAGTTTCATCTATCCCAGACCTTCCTAAGATGCTCTTCTCATCAAAGATAACATCTCTACTGATCACTGACTTCTGTACCTGAGAGTCCCACAGTAGGTACCCCTTGACACCTTTTAGATATCCTATGAATATCATCTTTTGAGATTTTGGATTCAATTTGCTCCTCTCGATTGCCTCCACATGTGCATAGGTTGTGCAACCGAAGACTTTCAGATGGCCAAGCTTCACTTTTTTTCCACTCTAGATCTTTTTTAGAATGCCTCCATTCAGCTTATAATGAGGAAACCTATTCATAAAAAAATAAGAAAAAATTAGAGCATCACCCCAAAAAGACTTTGAGAGTAATGTCTGCAGCCTCAAACTCCGTGCCTTCTCGATCAGTGTTCGGTTCATCCTCTCCATGATACCATTCTGTTGGGAAGTCATCCTCACCGTGTAATGGCATTTGATGTTATTTTTTTCACAGTACCTCCTAAACTCCAGGCTAGTATACTCTCTTCCATTGTCCGACCTCAGACACTTTATCTGTCTCCCTAACTCCTTCTCTACTTTAGCTCTCCAGGCTTTGAATCGGATAAAAATCTCTGATTTTTCTTTGATCAGATAAACCTATACCTTCCTTGAGAAATAATCAATGAAAGTAATAAAGTATTTTGCCCCATCTCTAGCTGATATAAGAGCTGGTCCCCACGCATTCGAGTGCACTAAATCCAGCACTCCCTCGCTATGCTCGGTACTTCTGGCAAACTTCATCCTATGCTGTTTGCCAAAGATACACGGCTCATAAAGATCTATGCCCTCCTTCTTCAAGACTAGGATCATACCTCTTTTGCTTAGTTTTGTGAGCCCACGATCATTCATATGACCCATTCGATAGTGCCACAGATGATATAAAATCTGCTCCTCCTGCGCTGCTGTAAGTACCTCTACACTATTATTTACCACTGAGCCATCCATTCTATAAAGATTGTTGCTCAGTCTTCTACATCTCATCACCACCAAAGCTTCCTTGAAAATTTTCAGACATCTACTCCCAGCCTGGCTACTAAAAGCATAACCCTACTCCTCCAAGTAGTCTAAAGAAATCATTTTTTTTCAACTCTAGCATATGCCTGATATTTGATAATGTACGAATGATCTCGTCGTACATCCTCATCCTGATAGAGCCAATTCCAGCTACTTTGCATGGATGATCATCTCCAAAGCTGACACTTCCACCATCGACCTTTTGATAGGTAGCAAATCATTCTTGATGAGAAGTATAGTCATACGAGCATACTGAATCTAATATCCATATAGTATCACACTCTATGGATCCATCTGATACAACTAGCAGATCTTCTCCACTGCTCATAGAAGCTGTATCATCTTCCTTGCTGGTCTTTTCTTTTTTTGATCTCAAAAGGAGACAATCTCTTCTCAGGTGTCCAAGCTGATGATATTTATAATATTTTAATGTCATCTTCCTCTGATCATCAGATTTTAACCTACCCTTGGATTTTTCTCTTGTCTTCTTCTTTGATCTTGTCTATCTTTCATTCACAGCCAAGATCTCAGACTTAGGGTCTCCCTTGCAGATCTTCTCCCTTTGCTCATTTTATCTGAGCGCACTAACAACCTCTTCATAGTTTAGGATCTTCTTCTCATAAACTAGGGTTATTATGAGACCATCATACGAACCTAGGAGAGCATATAATAGCAGCAATGCCCGATCCTACTCATCGATCTTCACATCCAAACTCATCACCTCAGAACACACCTGATTGAACCTTTGGATATATGCAACAAGATCTCTACCTTTGGGCATCCTCAGACTATACAGCTATTTTTTCAACCATAGCTTGTTCATCATGTTCTTCTCCATGTATGTGTTCTACAGTCTCTCTCAGAGCTCATTTGCCAGTCTCTATGCAAATCTCGGGCAAAATCTGATCGACCAAGCACATCTGAATTATGCTAAAAGCAATTTCCTCCAATTCTTTCCAATCCTTAGCACTGATCTTTTCCGACCTTTCTTTTGTCAAGATCTTGTAGATCCTCAACTGAACCAACAAATTCTTTACTCTTTACTGCCATAAGATAAAGTTTTTCTTACCGTCGAACTTCTCAAAATCCACCTTGAATTCACTTGATCCCATGACTTCAAACATGTCAAGAACAGATTCCTAACATCCTTCATGATCACACATTAGTAAAACTATCTTTCACAGAAGATCTAACTAGCCCTAGATCCTCTTTCCAAACTTCTATATCACCATTCCTTCATGTAAACAATCTCCACCTCAATCTAGAATAACCACAAAGCAAACTAGAAGTTTTAGGATAAAACTTGGTGCAACAGATTCTGGATGTAGTAAACCCTAGGTGTCTTTCTTTCTTCCACACAACACCGCTTTGATACCAAATGTTGGAAATATGCACTCTTCCCACATGGATCGACATGGCCGTTGGTGATTAGCCAAGTAATCAAAAAGTACTTCTTAGAGATCTCTACAAAAATATGATCAAATAAATCAAAAAATAGAGAAGAAGAGAGGAAGAGATTTTCAGGAGAAAAGATCTTTTATTCAGTATATTTCAGCACTCTTACGATCTTGATCTATTTTCAGTATATATACTTTTCAAAGGGTCAAGCCCAAGCTCATAGAAAAACTTTTTAAATCCAAACAACCCACATACATAAAATAATAATCCACAAAAATTGAGTCGGCCTAGTTTCAGACTGAGTCGGCAAACCTACGACTGTGTCAGCTCAGTCCCAGATTGACTCGATCCAGTTGTGTATCATTCTAATAGCCCAAAAATACTGCTTTCTATTTGGATTTTCCTCTGAGATCTAGCCGACCCAGTCCTGGACTGAGCCAACCCAATTTTCAACTAAGCTGGCTCAGTCTCAGGGTGTGCCGGCCTAATTTTTTAACTTTACTATTGAGACTAATTCTTCTTTAGGCTTGCTCCCATCTTTTCATGACCTATCTTCTCATATTTCTAAGACTTGGGAGTGCCACTTCAAAGCTCACACCATTGATGGTCTAGTCCTACTCTACTATGACAGCACTAGCACCATAGCTCAAGCAAAGGAATTGAAGGCACACCAGCAAAGAAAGCACATTCTGTGCTACTTTCATTTGGTTCGTGAGATTATGGATCGTGGTGACATTGACCTTCAAAAGATCGACGAAAAGGAGAACCTAGCTGACCCCTTCACTAAAATCCCGGCAATCAAGAAGTTCGACAATCATAAATCGAAAATGGGTATTAGATACTATGCCGAGTGGCTTTAGGATAAGTGGGAGTTATTGAAAATAGTATTCCAAAGCTAATCATCAGTCTATTGATGGTTGAGATATTATAATTAATTTATTAATTAATGAAAAATATTTTGGCATATATTTTACAAGTTTACATCTTCTAATGAACTCCATTATTATGATGAAGACACTGATATGGCATACAGATGAGATGTATGGGTACATCATCATTGAACGTGATCAACTTTAAAGCATTCTACTATCGAGAATGTCTCTGAAGGGATATAAGTATAAGTATCCCTTAGACCTTCGATCACCTCAGTGACTTGCAAGCAACTAACTGTGCTTTGGTATCGAACTAACTAAATTTCTAATTTAGTAATAGAAGGCTTCTGGGCATAGTTAAGTACTTGCAAAGTTAGAGTGTGATCAAGATGGAATTAACCACTCCAAGAGTTGGAGAAGAATGTATCACTGTATTTCAATATAGCAAAATCGTGGCCAGGATAATCCATCAGATAGATTTGGTATTTTAAAATATAATATGGACAATCTGATCAGAGTTGATAGTTGAACTCCGATGTGTCCTACGAGCATTGTGGTCAAAGAGATGAATTATATCGAAACTATATCCACATGGATTCTAAGGATGGTATTCTACACCTTCGACCTATCTGGCCATTGGGTATCATTGCTAGATGGTCATTTCGATTGGTACAAAAATTTATTTCTATACTATCGACTTAGGTTCGAACCTATGAGGTCACACACATTAGAGCTTATGATCTGATTGGATGGTTGATCAACAATTAAGAATCATTCTAGGATTAAACAATCAATACGATTAGTGTTTAACCTAGTGCAAGTATTGTAGGAGGATCGATTAGCAATTAGATTGCTAATTGGCTTAATTTGATTAAGCCAATAGGCTGAGATTAAGTATAATTAAATATAATTTAATTAGATTTGATTTAGACTTGATTGGATCAAGTCTAATTGATTTATTGGATAAGCCAAGTGCAAGGAAGAACTAGTCCTAGTCTAACTAGGACTCGGATTAATTTAATTTTCTAATTTGATTAAAAAATAAATTAAAATTAAATATGATTTAATTTAATTTAATTAAGTACTTAAATGGATTAAGGCCTTATTTAATTAGGTTGGTTTAATCTTGATTTTATTTGATTAAAAGATCTTATTTGACCAAGTCAAAATAGAAGTGCTAGTGTGACTAGCACTCCCTATCTCCTTATGCCACCTGGGTCCCAACGCCCCCCATACCTACTTTTTAGGTATTTTTCATGTAAAATCCCTTTCTTTCTGATTTTCATGCCTCCTCTCTCCCTCCAAGTCATATTTGGAAGTTAGGTGGAAGACCAAGTCAAAGGAGGAATTGGTTTTGCTTAGGATTCTATGAGACAGAATACTTGTTGACCAAAATATCTTCCCTTGAGTGCCACCCTCTTTTTTTAATTAATTCTTCTCTTATTTTATGAAAATAATCTCCTTTTTTGTGCACCCTCCTTTGCTGATCCACATCAAACATTGTGGAGGAGGCATCCAAGAGTTGGGCGCCCCAACAACTTCTCATGTTTGGATATTTCTAGTTTAGAAATTTGGCCTAACTTGGACGCTTCTTTTTTCTTATTTATTGGATGAATTTTATTCTAATTTTTTCTTATAAAATATAAAACTTTAGGAGAGATTTGGGGCATGCAAAAATCAAAGGAAGAGAGTCCTTGGGCATGGGGGTTCCATAGGCACCAAACTAGGTGTCTAGGTGAGAGAAAAGAGAAGAAGAAGAGGGTCTTCTTCTATGGTTGTTTTATTTTCAATCTCTCCTCCTTTCTTTTGAGTTTTGTTGAAGAGAATCCTAGATCAGCAAACTCTCATCTTCCTTCTTATATTTTGAAGAATCCAAATTTCAAAGAAAGGAGCATCGGATCGACTGTCGAAGGAGGATCGGCACAGTACTAGCATGCTGTGCTGAATTTTCTGCATCGAACTTTAGATCAGAAATCGTAGGCTCGTATGGACGACTCCTAAAGGTCAGATGCATGTGTAGCTCATGACTTCATCCTCAAGCCTAGATCAGCAAGTTAGAACATCTAAACTTGCTCAGGTAATAAATCTGATCTATAAACTTCATACTTGCATTTGATGTAGTGTAGATCTAGGTTGATTTGATCAACCTTTTTTTCTTTCTTATTTAATTTTAATTTTTAATTTAATATCATGCCTTGATCATATAATAGATCTGAGATCTAGATATTTATATGATTATTTAAATAAATTTTAGATTTATTTAAGTCTTTCGCTGCAAGATCTTGAAATGTTTCAAGATCAACCTATGAAACCCTAGATCTGATTCCTTCAATTGGTATCAAAGCTTAGGTTCTTATTACATGATTTTTATGCATGTCTAGATTATTTCTTAGATTAGATCTAATTTAAAATCTAATTATTAAATTTAAAATTAAAAAATAAAATATTTTTGATTACACGGACTGCCATAAGGTTGTCCTGCTGTAAGGTTTACCCCTTACAGTGAACTAGTACGTACTGATCTAAAATATTGATCATAAAATTTTAGATTAGATCTAAGAGATTTTATGATCTGATTAAAAATATTTTAATCTAATTTCAATCATCATAAATATGTTAGATTTGATCTAGGAAGATTTATGATTGATTATTATTGAAACTATTTCAATTACATGAACCTGTTTAGATTAGATCTAAAGTAGTTTTATGTTTATTTTACTTGCATATTGATTATAAATCAAACATGCAACTTGGTTGATAGAACCATATTATAAAAATATTTTATAAATATGAAAATCATTTTTGAAAAGTCGAACCCCAACCCTCAGCCCAAAACTTAATTAAGAATTAAGAAGTTGATTGATTAGGATCTAGGATTATGAATTGAAGATCCTAAGACACAAATCATAACACATTGGGTTAAATGGGTTAGTGAGAATTAAGTCCATTAATTGGGTTAGACCTAGGATTAGATTAAAAAATAAACTTAATTAGAGAATTGACTAAATCTAATCAATTATTATCTTAGATTAGATCAAGGATTCTCTAGATCAATTACAATAGTTGTAGTTGGTCAAGTCCATATCTTTAACAAGACCCAAGATGGACTTGATTCTTGGCTATGTGGTCTAGCATGAACTGTTAGGTTGATCTAGTTAAAACTAATTAAACTTGTTGGTGTTTAAGGTAAACCAGACCAGTGGTTTTTAATTGGTAGCCTGCTAATCTGGCCATTTTTTATGGTATTTAAGGCAAGCCTGACAGACCCTTCCACTGATCGAACTTACCTAACCTCTTGGTGAGATTATATTTTGATCGGGCCGCTTGACTATTCGAGCTAACCCATGTCAGCTGATAAGTAGTAAAAATATACTAATAAAAGTATTAAATTATAAAATAAATTAATTTATTTCTTTAAAAATTAATACTTTTATTAATCTTATGTAGGAAAAGAGACCACCAATGTGAAGATCTTATTTTTCTAATTCAAATAAAATAAATTTCAGAAAAAATGGACTTCAAATGAGCCCAGAATTGAATTTCAAAAAAAAAACGCCGATGCAACGCTGACGTCAGGATGACGTCAGCATTTTTTGCGGCGCACGATGGACCAACCGGAAGGTATTTCGAGCATTTCACATCAGGAAAAGCGCTCTGATTGGCTGAAGAACGTGGCGGTCCACGCAACACCGGGCTCGCACACGGTCCATGGAGGGTAATTTGAAAATTTTTGCTGATCCAACGGGTGGCTTTCACTGAAACTCGATCGAACAGTCGAAAAGAAGGCGCTGATGGAGGGCATCCGCAGCTCCCGATCGAGATCCAACGGTTGAGATTCATTCCGACATTAAACTAAAGATCAAAAGGCTTATTTCAATGTGATCGGATGGCCCAGATTCGATCCAACGGTTGATCCAATGGCTGAGATTAAATCCGACTTGATCTGGTTATTTTAAGGGTTTTTAAGTGGTTTTTGGACCGTTTGATCAACATCTAATGCCAGAATTATCCAGATCTTAATTTGAAGTTTTTGGGAGTCTAAACCTAGTTTTTGATGGATTTTGGAGAAATCAAACTCTTTACTATAAAAAGAATTTGTTGTCGTGAAAAAAAAGAGAGAGAGACAAAGAGAGAGACAGGGAGAAAGAGAGAAATAGAAAGAGAGAGAGAAAGAGAGAGGAGAGAGGTAAGAGTGATTTGTGAAAAATAAAAAAGATTTTTAATTTTTTTTTGATTTCTTTCGATAATCAAGACATCGATTAAGGAGCCCTTTTCATCTTCACCAAGTTCTCCACATCAAGAGCAGCAGACAATCAATTTCAGCAATCAAACAATCTAATTTCTCTATGCTTTTTATTTTATCTACTATTTTTGAACTTGTTATCATGAACTAAATTTTTTTTACTAAGGCTAAGGTATAGCCACTCTTTTGATGCAATATTCAGTGTATTTATTTTTAAATTTTATTCATGAGAGTATATAAATCTGATTCTTAATGCTTTTAGATTACTCCATCTTCTAATTGATCTGATGAACATAGATGTTACGGACCAAGTACATCTATGTTAATGCTTCTTGATTATATACCTTGTATTCTGAATCAAATTAGAATTCATATGCATCAGGAATTTTAGTGCGCTTTGGATGGCAACGTATTTTATTAAAGGATTTCACAAAACCTAATGCATTAATATTTATTTAAATTCACCTGGACCAAAGGGTAATTAATAAATATTAATAGATTTGCTATGCCTAGACCAAAGGATAGTGAATAAATTAGGAACTCCACGTCACATGAAATAAAATTAATCTAAAACCTGATATTGTATTGACTGAGTTGGTGAACGATTGCCTTAGTAATCCATTGCTCTTGA
Source organism: Cocos nucifera (assembly GCA_006176705.1). NCBI lineage: Eukaryota > Viridiplantae > Streptophyta > Magnoliopsida > Arecales > Arecaceae > Cocos > Cocos nucifera. Next base: position 31,312 of record QRFJ01007207.1, read on the forward strand.
TTTAAAACCCTAATAATTTACACTCTCTCTATTTAATTAAAAACTTTTAATTATTTTTTTATTTTTTTTAATTTTTATTCTCATAAATCGATCTTCTAAATAAGCATAGAAAGAGCTTTTAGTACTTTTTTTCAATCCTCTAGGGATGATACTCTACTCATTCACTTTATTACTTGATCGACTGGTGCACTTGCCATAGCTATAAATTAGCATGCATCAAGTTTTTGGCATCGTTGCCGGGATTGTGTCTAAAATAATATTGAAATTTTGATCCTACTTTACTTTAGAAATTTATTTTTAATTTTTTATTATTTAAAAAAAAATTATTATGCATGATGTACTGGACATAGTAAAACTACCTTAGATCCAGAAATTGAAAGAACATTAGAAGACTACAATAAGAGAGAAACATGGCAGCGGAAATCCTAACGACATCAATCTAGGAGTGGTATGCGATCGAAGGACAGCATGAAGCTATTCGACCAGTACATCGTTCATTAAATGATACATCACATTGTAGCCGATGCAGCTTCGAGCATCAGGAGACCCTGTACGAGCTAACAACTTCAAAATAAAAATCGGATGATCAGATGATTCAATCAACTGTCCAATTCAGTGGACACATGCATGATGATCCGAATGCCATATTTTTAATTTTTTGAACTTTATACACTTTTAAATTATGGGTGTCGGATGTTGCTATTAGAATTAAGTTATTTCCTTTCTCTTTAGACAAAGCTAAAAAGTTAGCTTCATTTCTTCCGACAGGTTCTATCACAACTTGGGATGTCCTAGCCCAAAATTCTTGCCAAGTACTTTCCACTTTAAGACTGAAGATGCGCAACGATATCACTTCCTTTATGCAGATGGATATGGAAGACACTATATGAGGCTTGGGCGAGCATTTTCAAGAACTGCTGAGGAGATGTCCACATCATCAACTACCCTATGGCTTCAGGTACAAACTTTCTATAATGGTTTATCTCCTGCTAATCGATCTATGATTGATGCAGCAGCAGGAGGAACCATTAATAAAAATAGAAGAAGCTTCGATCTGATCGATGAGATGCATCAAATAAGCTATCAATGGCAAGACAGAATGATAATGCCAAAAAGACTAGCAACTGTGCAGTGAGTAGATTGCGTGCCAACCTTACTAGCTGAAATTGCAGCCCTTAGAGCCGAAGTCAACAACTTAAAGGGAACAGCTATGCATGTTCAGAGCATACTTGTACCTATGTGGAGGAGGACACGATATGAGCAATTGCCAGACAGATAATCCTTTTGCTAAAACAACTGATACAGCTAATTATATTGGTAATTTTTCAGGCCGCAACAAAACAATTCTACTCCAACACATACAATCAAGGGTTGGAGGCAGCACCCCATTTCTCATGGAGCAATCAAAATGCAGCACAACAGCCACCCCTGATTCCAAGTACTGAAAAGAAGTCCACATAGAAGAGCTGATGGTCAAATTTATGCAAAATCAGAAGCAACTATAAAAAATTTGGAAGCCAAATTTAGACAGGACCAAACAGCACAATTCGAAACTTAGAGATGCAAATAGGTCAAATGGCTAAGATAATCTCGAGAGACTCAAGATCCTTGCCAAGCAATGGAGACAAATACAAGGAGCAAGTCAATGCTATCACCCTAAGAAGTGGTACAAAAGCTGGGGGAGCCATATCAGAAGAAGAGATTGAAAGAGCCACTACAAATAAGGAACATCAACTCAAACTCGTCAGTCACCAAACAACAGCAGATGGATGGTCTCAGGTATACGATTTGCTGATCCAAATGTGAAGCCCTACGTGCCGCCACTACCATTCCCAGAGAGACAAATACAGCATCCAGATAAGGAATTTTCTAACTTTTCAAAATTCTAAAGAATTTATATATTAATATTTCTTTTATAGATGCTATTACTCAAATGCCCAGGTATGCCAAGTTTCCCAAAGAAATTAACAAATAAGAAAAAGCTGAAGGAGCATGAGAGAATAAATTTGAATGAAGAATGCTCAGCAATACTTCAAAATAAATTACCATAGAGTTAAAAGATCCAGGGAGTTTTACTATCCCCTACATTATGGTGATTGTATTTTGATAGTTTTATATTAATCTCATGCCTTTTCTATTTTTAGAAAGCTGGGTCTAGGAGAACCAAAGCCTACCACTATTACTCTTCAATTAGGATCCATTAAATATCCAAGAGGTATAGTGGAGGATGTCTTGGTAAAGGTAAACAAGTTTATTTTTTCTGTTGATTTTATTGTTCTTGATATGAAGAAGATTATGATGTACCCCTTATTTTAGGGAGACCCTTTTTAGCTACTGAAAGAGCTTTAATAGATGTTCAACAAGAAAAATTAATTCTTAGAGTCCAAGATAAATAAGCTACTTTTAATGTTTTCAAAGATTACTAAACATTCTGATGATAATCAAACTTATTTTCTAATTGATATTATTGACAATCCATTATATGAGAATTCTGTAGAAAAATGTTTGAGATATAAAAGCGAGCAATATCAATTAAAGAAGACTCGATCAAACATGAAAGTATTCTAATTGAAGTGGCACCAGATTGATGCACTTTAGAACTAAAGAAAGTTCAAGCTGAAGACTATAAATCAGAACTATTAGATAGGTTGTTTCTTTTTTTTTAGTTTGATCATTTTTCTTTTATTTTTTAATAATTTTATTGTTGCTCTTTTACTGCTCTGGTGTGTATTTTAATTTTGCAGAAAAATCAATGAGAGCTCAAAGCAAAATTTCAAAGCTCAAAGAACCAGACTGAAAAATCAGGTGTATTCCTTCCTATCCTTTATTGCACCTTTATTTTTCTTTCTCTTTAAGATAATGTAGAATAATTTAAAAAAAAAAAACCATGTGTCAAGAAGAAATCTTGAGCAAGATAAACTGGATAAGTGATAAAAAAATAGAATTATTTGCTAATGATGTAATGAGTTAAAGAAGTAGATTAGTTGGTCAATTTTAGCAGCCACTTAGGTCATTAAAAGATTATTAGCACTTTTTATTGCACATGCACACTAATAAGGCAAAGTAGGTATTGAATATAAGCCAACTGGGATTAATTATCACTGAAATTGTAATTAATATACATTCTAATCAAAGAAATTTGAATTTAAGGAAAGAGCTACCTGCCTATAAATAAAGTGTAAAAGATAGAGTATATGTGGATTGCCCAAAGCTAGTACTGGGTCTCTGCACTCTGGTCAAGTGTAAATTCATGTAAACAATGAGGAAGGCCAAGATTCAGCAAAAAAAAAAAAAAAAAAAAAAAGAAAGGCAGTGTGAGCTACCTTAATTCATGAGTATAAAATTGAGAATGTAATGAAAAATTAACCAAAAATAGGTATAAGAGAAGAACTTTTGTTCTTTAATCAATACTGAAATGCTAAACTTAGTCATCACGAAACAAGTGCTATAGATCTTTGATGTACTCTAAGAAAGTTTTAATTAATGATTGAAAAATTTACTTCTGAGCTCATGCTTAGTTAGCAGTATTTCTAAATTTTTGACCTTTAATCTAGATTTTATCTTTGTGATGGATAATCTTATTGAAATATGGTATTAAATAAAATATTGCTAAAGGGACTAGAATTGACTAAGTTGGGGGGTGTGATAAGTGGTAAAAATATACTAATAAAGTATTAAATTATAAAATAAATTATCTATTTCTTTAGAAATTATATTTTTATTAATCTTATATAGGAAGAAGGCCACCAATGTGAAGATCTTATTTTTCTGGTTTAGATAAATAAATTTCAGGCAAAATGGACTTCAAACAAGCCCAGAATTGAATTAAAAAAAAAAAAAAATGCCGATGCAACGCTGACGTCGCATTTTCGCGGCGCATGTGGACCAACCGAGGGTATGGGAATTTCACATTAGAAAAGCCTCTGGCTGAAGAACGTGGTCCATGCAACACGGCTCGTGCATGTCCACTGGAGGGTAATTGGGAATTTTTGCTGATCCAACGGGCGCATTTGAACGATCGGACGGCGAAAGAAGGCTGATGGACGGATCCAGCTCCCGGTCGAGATCCAAAGCCTGAGATTCATCCATGTTAAACTAAAGTCTAAGGCTTATTTCAATCGATCGGATGGCCCAGATTCGATCCAACGGTTGATCCAAGGCTGATATTAAATCCACTTATCTGGTTATTTAAGGGTTTTTTGCCCCAAAATCCAGCAAAACTAGGTTTAAGACTCCCAAAATAACTCAAATTAAGATTGGGTAATTCTGGCCATTAGATGTTGAAATCAAACGGT
>QRFJ01007208.1:0-14726 GCA_006176705.1 Cocos nucifera
AACCTCTTGGTGCAGCTACCTGTGTGATTCAGTTCTTCTATCTTGAGCCCCGATCAGATTAGGGTTAAGGTGAACTCGTCAAACCCTAGTCTCTGTCATATGATGTAATCATTCGATTCGAGTCCAATGTGAAAATCTAAATAGAAACTCTTTCTATTATTTCACTCTGCCATGGCCATGGGCTTCAGGACTTGATTCTCATGATCATCATAGGGCTACTCCTCTACCACCGAGGTAGATAGATCCCATCTTGATGCAATCCAGTTCCTACAATGAACATGCTATAGCCAACATACACCTCAGGGTTCCATATGGCTAGGAGACCGAGTAATGGTGTAGTCAAACTATAACACTCTCAAGGTGAACTGCCGATGCATCTCAGGTCAAAGAACCAGACACACTACTGCAGCATCGAGTCAGTCATTGACGAGAAGGTAGACTCCCTAATGACTACTCGAGGTGGTCACGCTCAGTGCCCTCGTTCTCTAACGAGTACCTGTACTCTCGCTCCGGTGTCTCCACACCGTAGACTCAAGACTCATCTACTAAAGAGAAGCGATCGTACACCAACCTTCCGGATCAATCACCATCCTCGTGATGATCCTGTGGTCGGGAGCTATTTATGAGTTAATAATGATTATTCATGTCTTAAATTTTCAACTCCTGAAAATATGAATTATCATTACCATTAACTCAAAGGATGTATCACAGACACTAAATACACATGTGATAGAAAATAACCCATTTAATAATTATAGTCAAAATTACAATTTTGCCCCTAGAAGTGTATTACAAGTGTCAGCCAATTCTGGCTTCTAGGGCACATATATCTAACAAGTAGTTTGGGACTTAAGTTGGTGCAATCTAGGTGAGAGAAAGGTGACAAAAAGCTAGAAGGCTGCGCTGCTGCAAAGGACAACTGCTGATCTTCGAAAGGTATTTTGAAGATCCTCCAAATCAGATCCAGATCTAATTTTTGGAGATGTGATAGAGAAGAAGAGGATCTCTAGATCCAGCCTGAGTGGATACCGGTAGAGGCCAGGCACTTGCTTGGCTAGATCCAGAACCTTCCGCTGCTTACAGGATCATCAACGGGTAATAGGATTACCCTACATCAAGGTAAATTAAATTTAATTTAATTTATTTAGATTTTATTTTTTTATTAGAATAATAAGAATTAGATCTAAAATATCTCAGATCTGATTAGGATCAAAGAAAAAATTTTTGAAATATATCTCTTGATCCGATCAGATCTGAATGAACCTGATCCGAAAAATCAGGATTTCCCTTCAACTGGTATCAGAGCCAAGGTTCTAAAGTATTTAGATCTAATTTTAAATTTATTTTAATTAAAAAATAAAGTGATTTTAGATGTCACATGAGATGTGATCAGATCTGAAATTAGAAAAAATTAAAATTAAATGATTTGGATCTAAGATTAGAAAATATGCATGACTAGTTCTAAAATAGAATAGTTCTATAGAATAGTCTTGCATGTTTTGATTTAATTTAATTAAATCATATTTTAGATCTATTTATTTACTATTTTTTGATATTATAATTGTTATAATAATATCTAAAAAATAAATAAAAATTATTTAATTTTAAACATCATATGAGATATGATTGATGCATGTCTAGACTAGTTGTAGAATAGTTCTACATAGTTGTCTAGATTAGAGTTTATTTTGATAAGATCAATTTAAATCTAATTTTTTAGATTATTATGAGATAATTTAGATCTAAAAATATGCATGATTCGATACATGAGATGTATGCAAAATATGCCATGATTAGATCTAATTTGTATATGAGATATATGATATAGATCTAAAACTATTTTGTAGTATTACATGTTCCTGATTAAGGCGTTCCTCTTGGCCGTCCGGTCATAAGAATGAAGAAGGGTTTAAAGGCCCTCTCCTTCCCATCCGATGGGGTGTTCTTATGACGTGTAGGGGTGCTGCACGTTCGTCCTTAATCAGAAACCCAAAACTTACTTTCTGCAAAACCCTAGATCCTGAAACCCTAGGATTTATTGTGCATATTTTGTTTATGAACCCTACTTAATTAAGAATTAAGATTATGGAATATTAATTAGGTCTAAAATTGAGAATTTCAGATCTAAGACATATTCATAATACTGGGTTCGGGCTTGGGTAGCTCAATTAGGTCTAAGCGGTTGATCAAACCGAATCAAGAGTTGGTTAGATGGGATCAACAATGCTTAAATTGACCAGCCTAATAGGATTAAGTCTGGGTCAAGATCGAGTCACGATCAAGCAAGACCTAATTAGGCTCAGAGGTTAGAGTCTGGATTGTAGGCTAACCCAATTGGTTCTGGCTCAACAATTTGGTGTCTAAGGTAAGTTTGGCACATACGACCGACTGGTTTTTAATTGGAAGCTACTCGACCTGAATGCGTTCTTGTACGAGTTAATGGCATATTCCTTCCATCGGTCTCACTTACCTGGCCATATCTGTTGACTCAGTTCTGATCTGAGGTGGTCAATAATCCGAGCTAACCCATGCCACTAGGTTAGTCATAATTGTTATGACTATGATAAGTCTAGTTTAATGAGACCTGAATCAATTCTCCCTAAGAAAAGATTAAGTCTGAGGTCTTCCACCATTGTAGATGTGCGGGCCCTTCCCGGGGTTGATTGTTCTCGGCTGGATACAGTGGCTCAGTTGCACCGGGAAGATGCAACCATGTCTATTAGGCATTGGATGCTATGGGCTGGAGGATGAGTTGGGCTCAATATTTTGGATACGGTGAGAGACTCAATTAGGAATCCAGTCTATGCAAATGGTGGGTCTGACTTAACTAAGGAGTGGATCAATATTCCGGATACGGTGAGATTCATGAATTAGAGACCAAGTTTGGGTGCACCATGATTAGAGAATCATTGAACAAGAGTTGTTCACTCATTGGCTAACCCATCACCAATAACTGTTAGGTGAGGTGATGAGTCAGTTGGTGAGACCGCACCACCCACTAGAAATCATTAATCATGGAGATTTTCGCATCTCTACAGAGGGAGTGTAGGGATCCGAGAAAATAGTGGGAGCTAATTTGTTTAAAAATAAAATCCCTAAATAAATTGGTCAAGTCATAAATTACAGTATCTAACTAGAATCTTTGACTCTCTACAGGAAAATGTCTGCGTCCAACCCATTGGCACGTATGCCTAGACACACATAGACTGACTGGACCCAATTATAAAGATTGGCTCAGGAACTACAAAATTATTTTGGGTTTCAGAGAAGTTAACCCATGTATTTGGACCAGGACCCTCCCACCTTACCAGCCCGTCCATCCACTGAACAGAGAGCGTCTCTGAAAAAATGGATAGACGAAGATAATAAGGCCAGATATTACATGTTGGGCTCGATGTCTGATGAGCTCCAGCGCCAACATGAAGATATCGGGACTGCTCGCCAAATGTTGGCTCACCTGCAGGAGATGTTTGGTGAACAGAGTCGCGCAGCCAAATATCAAGTCACGAAATGACTTTTTAAGGCTAAGATGCGTGATGGGCAGTCAGTCCAAGATCACTGTCTGACAATGATCAAGGACATGGAAGAGCTTGAGAAGCTCGGTGTGAAGTTAGGACTTGGATCTGCAGAATGATATTATTCTGCAATCCTTGACTGATGCATATGGGCAATTCATCATGAATTACCACATGCATAAACTTCAAAATTCCTTGGCCGAATTAATGAATATGCTGGTTACCGCTGAGCTTTCTATGAAAGGTTCTAAAGGCTCAGTTCTTGCTATGGAACGGACTTCTTCCAAAAGAAAGTCTTATGGAAAGAAAAAGAAGTCTGTGAAAAAGCAGAAAGGTGGAAGGATCAAAGAAGAAGAAGGCAGAAGCCGAAGAAGAAGGCCGATGGCAAAGGAAAGTGTTTCCATTGCAACAGCGACGGCCATTGGAAGCGGAACTGCCCTACTTACCTGGCCACCCTGAAGAACAAGAAGGAAGGTCCTTCTGGAGGTATGCTCGTTATTGAGTCTAACCTTACGGTTTCTTCTGCATCCAGTTGGGTGCTTGACTCTGGTTCTAGTGCTCATCTGTGCACTTCCATGCAGGGTCTTGAGGATAGCAGGAGGCTGAGGGATGGAGACATGATCCTACGCATCGGTAATGGAGCAAGAGTTGCTGCAGTAGCCGTGGGAACATACCCTCTTCGATTACCATCTGGTTTAGACTTAGTTTTGAAAGACTGTTATTATGTGCCTGCAGCTAGCAGGAATTTGATTTCTGTTTCATGCTTAGCACAAGAAGGCTTATGTGATTACCTTCTTTAAGGACCATTGTAACATTCTTTATGAAAGAAATAAAATTGCAAATGGTTTCCTTATTAATGGTCTTTATCAGCTACATATTGATGTACCTATTCTAACTATCGAGCAAAACGTGAATGCCAAACGACCTAGGGATAGTCCAAACGACAGATATCTATGGCACCTGAGATTAGGTCATATAGCAGAAGATAGGATCAACAAATTGGAGAAAAATGGGCTATTGAGTCCATTGACTTTTGAGTCATATCCAACTTGTGAATCTTGTCTTCAAGGCAAAATGACTAAACTCCCTTTTGTTGGACATGGGGAGAGGGCCACAGATCTCCTTGCCCTAGTACATACTGATGTGTGCGGCCCATTTGATGTGCCGGCTAGAGGCAATTTTGTCTACTTCATTACCTTTACCGATGATCTGTCTAGGTATGGGTATGTGTATCTTATGAGACACAAGTCTGAAGCTTTTGAAAAGTTCAAAGAATTCAGACATGAAGTAGAAAAACAAACTGAAAAACCCATTAAGGTTCTTCGATCAGATCGAGGAGGTGAATACCTTAGCCGGGAATTCCTAGACTATCTTAAGGAAAATGGCATAGTCTCTCAATGGACTCCACCAGGAACACCTCAACTCAACGGGGTTTCAGAATGGAGAAATCGGACTCTATTGGATATGGTTCGATCCATGATGAGCTTCACAGACCTCCCTGATTTTCTTTGGGGACACTTCATTGTTAACTTCAATCTTATCTACTGAATAGGGTTCCCTCTAAAACCGTTCCTACCACACCGTATGAGATATGGCACGGTAAGAAACCAAGTCTGAGTCATCTCAGAATTTGGGGTTGTCCGGCTCATGTCAAAAGACAACAAGCGGACAAGTTAGAGTTTAGGTCCTTTAGAGCTCGATTCATAGGATATCCTAAAGAGTCATTAGGATACTATTTCTACATTCCAGAAGACCACAATGTGATTGTGAGTCGACATGCCATCTTTCTTGAAAAATAGTTTATTCAAGATAGCGGCATTGGAAAGCAGATTAAGCTTGATGAGAAAGTCTCACAAGTACAACGAGCTAAGGACCAAGTTGGAACCAAATCAGGTTGAGCCAATAAGAACACTACCTCCTCCACCTCGTAGATCGGAAAGAGTTTCCCATCCCCCTGAAAGATACTTAGGTATTATTTCAGAGGAAAGTAGAGGAAATGTTCCTCATAGGTAATGGTGCTCATGGTGATGATCCCAAAACCTACAACGAGGCGATATCAGATATCGACTCCGAGAAATGGCTAGAGGCAATGCAAGTCAGAAATTGACTCGATGCACTCAAACCAAGTCTGGACCTTGGTAGATCCACCAGAAGGTATAGTACCTATTGGGTGTAAATGGATCTTCAAGAGAAAGATTGGTGCAGATGGGAATGTGGAGACATTCAAGGCTAGACTAGTGGCAAAAGGTTATAGTCAACGCGAAGGCATTGACTATCAGGATACCTTTTCCCCAGTGGCTATGCTAAAATCCATCCGCACATTGCTTGCCGTTGCAGCCTATTTCGATTATGAAATATGGCAAATGGACGTGAAAACGACATTCTTAAATGGATATCTTGAGGAAGATATCTATATGGAACAGCCGCTAGGTTTCACATCCAGTGATACTGATCACAAGGTTTGCAAGCTGCAAAGGTCCATATATGGACTTAAGCAAGCATCTCGGAGCTGGAACACTCGTTACAATGATGTGATCAAAAAGTTTGGTTTCATCAAAAATGAAGAGGAACCATGTGTTTTCAAAAAGGTCAGTGGGAGCGCTGTTGTCTTCCTCGTATTGTACGTGGATGACATCCTCCTTATTGGGAATGATATTCCCATGTTGACATCAGTCAAGATGTGGTTGTCCAAGGAATTCTCCATGAAAGACCTAGGTGAAGCATCCTTTATTCTAGGAATTAAGGTCTATAGGGATAGACCGAATAGGATGCTAGGACTTTCACAGAAGATGTACATAGAGGAAGTACTAAAGAGGTTTAGTATGGAAAACTCTAAGAGGGGATTAATACCCTTCAGACATGGTATTCATCTTTCCAAGAAGATGTGCCCCAGCACACCTGAGGAAATAGAACGCATGAGCAAGATCCCTTATGCTTCTGCAATAGGGAGCCTCATGTATGCCATGCTATGTACACGACCTGATATAGCCCATGCTGTGAGTGTCACAAGCAGATATCAGTCAAATCCAGGTGAAGAACACTGGACTTCTGTGAAATGTATCCTTAAGTACTTGAGAAGAACTAAGGATATGATGTTGGTCTTTGGTAATGGAGAACTCCAAGTTCCAGGGATACACAGACTCGGACTTTCATGTCCGATATAGATGATCGAAAGTCGACATCTGGAAGTCTGTTTGTGTGCAATGGTGGTGCTGTCAGCTGGAAGAGTTCCAAGCAAACGTGATAGCAGATTCCACCATGGAAGCAGAATATATCGCTGCATCAGAGGCTGCGAAGTTCTGGTACCTTGAGTAATGCCATCAGATGCCATTCCTCTACTGTTGAGGTCACCAGAGAGTCAATCTCCACAGATAATGTGGCAGACCCACTTACAAAGCCGTTGGGCCAGCAGAAGATCGAAGCCCACCTTGAGAAGATGGGACTTAGACTTGTAGCCAATTGGCTTTAGGACAAGTGGGAGATTGTTAGATATATGTGCCCTAGAAGCCAGAATTGGCTGACACTTGTAATACACTTCTAGGGGCAAAATTATAATTTTGACTATAATCAATAAAATGGGTTATTTTCTATCACATATGTGTATTTAGTGTCTGTGATACATCCTTTGAGTTAATGGTAATGATAATTCATATTTTCAAGAGTTGAAAATTTAAGACATGAATAATCATTATTAACTCATAAACATGCTCCCGACCATAGGATCATCACGAGGATGGTGATTGATCCGGAAGGTTGGTGTACGAATCGCTTCTCTTTAGTAGATGAGTCTTGAGTCTACGGTGTGGAGACACCGGAGCGAGAGTACAGGTACTCGTTAGAGAACGAGGGCACTGAGCGTGACCACCTCGAGTAGTCATTAGGAAGTCTACCTTCTCGTCAATGACTGACTCGATGCTGCAGTAGTGTGTCTGGTTCTTTGACCTGAGATGCATCGGCAGTTCACCTTGAGGGTGTTATAGTTTGACTACACCATTACTCGGTCTCCTAGCCATATGGAACCCTGAGGTGTATGTTGGCTATAGCATGTTCATTGTAGGAACTGGATTGCATCAAGATGGAATCTATCTACCTCGGTGGTAGAGGAGCAGCCCTATGATGATCATGAGAATCAAGTCCAGAAGCCCATGGCCATGGCAGAGTGAAATAATAGAAAGAGTTTCTATTTAGATTTTCACATTGGACTCGAATCGAATGATTACATCATATGACAGAGACTAGGGTTTGACGAGTTCACCTTAACCCTAATCTGATCGGGGCTCAAGATAGAAGAACTTAATCACACAGGTAGCTGCACCAAGAGGTTCGCATTCAGCTCTGATGGGTTGCCACCATATACTGCTAGGTGTCACTGGTGGATTTTGGGAGCAATTAGAATGATTTAGATGATCGATCATTCTAGCTGTTCGAATCAGAAGAGTTCTGATCCATCGAAAGGAGTTTCGATGATGTCGATGATAGAGATCATGACATATCCCATTACCATACAGAACTGAACCTAACTGGGTCACACAAACAAGGGTTTGAATCTGGTGATCATCAATTGAACTGATCTAGTTCAATTGATCTGAATGAGATTCAATTAGGTTCAAGGAAATCGTGCTAGCACTCGATTGAACCTAACGTTCTTCTTTTACTATCATAAATAAGTTGTCCTGACTGAGCCAAAGGAGTTTGTGCTCAATCAGAGGCCTTCATATGGTCTGACTAGAGGTTGTCCAAGTCAGAATAGGTTGTCTTATTTTGTAAGACATTACCTGCCATTTTTGGTCACCTGCCATTTCTTGTTCTTTGACTTTGGTCAAAAGTCTACCTTTGACTGGTCAAACGTTGACCATTGACCCTTTGACTTTTGACCACATGTCATGCACCTATTGGAGAGCTGGTGGGGGCCTGTCCCCCTGCCAGAACCTGGCAAGGAGAAGGGCGCACGCCAAGGGTGGCGTGAGCCCAAGTAGGAGGCGCCTAGGAGTCCTTGTTGGACAAGGACTCCACCTCCCTTTTGGATTCCAATCAGAGTTCTACTAAGAATCCAGTTTGACTGGTCTTAGGCGCCCTCTAAGGAGGAATCCAGGGGTCTCTATTCCAACCAATCAGATTTAGATCTGATTTCACAAAGGGTTGTGATTGGTTGAGAGGAAGAGGAGTTGGATCACAAGAGGTCTATAAATAAGACCCTGCGCCCAACCCTAATTCCTAATGAATTCAATAGAGATTTCCCACGCCCCAAGGCTGCCTCTCCCCTCCTTCTCCATGCCATAGTCTCTTCTCCCCTTGCTCTCCACGTCCAAAAGTGTTTTGGACTTTAGTTTGGTGCGATTCAGATCAAGGAAAGGCGATCAAAAGCAAGAAGGCTGCGCTGCTGCAAAAGGACGACTGCAGATCTTCAAAAGAGTTTTGAAGATCCTCCAGATCAGATCCAGATCTGATTTTTGGAGGTGTGATAGAGAAGAAGAGGATCTCCAGATCCAACCCGAGTGGATACCGGTAGAGGCCAGGCGCTTGCGTGGCTAAGATCCAGAACCTTCCGCTGCAATCAGGATCATCTACAGGGTAATAGGATTACCCAAATCAGGTAAATTAAATTTGATTTAATTTATCTTATTTTATTTTATTTATTAAAATAATAAGAATCAGATCTGAAACATATCAAGATCTGATTGAGATCAAGAGAAAATTTTTGAAATATATCTCTTGATCTAATCAGATCTGGACGAACCTGGACCGGGAAATCAGGATTTTCCTTCTTACTCTAGAAGGTTGACTATCTCGGAGAATTATCTGCATCCAACCATAGCACGTATCCTAGACACCCATAGACTGATCGGATCTAATTATATGGATTGACCTCAAAACTTCAAAATCATTTTGGATTTCGAGAAGTTAACTCATGTATTGGATCAGAACCCTCCCATCTTATCAGCTCGTCCATCTACTGAATAGAGAGCGTCTCTTGACAAATGGACGAATGAAGATAATAAGATCAAATATTACATGTTGGGCTCGATGTCTGATGAGCTTCAGCGCCAACATGAAGATATCAAGACTATCCATCAAATATTGGCTCACCTATAAGAGATGTTTGGTGAACAGAGTCGCGTAGCCAAGTATCAAGTTACTAAATGACTATTCAAGGCTAAAATATGTGATGGACAGTCAGTCCAAGATTATTATCTGATGATGATCAAGGATTTGAAAGAGCTTAAGAAGCTCGGTGTGAAGTTGAACTTGGATCTGTAGAATGATATAATTTTGCAATCCTTAACTGATGCATATGGGCAGTTCAGCATGAACTACCATATGCATAAACTTCAAAATTCTCTGGTCGAGCTTATGAACATGCTAGTTACTGTTAAGTTTTCTATAAAAGGTTCTAAAGGCTCAGTGTTTGCTATGGAATGGACTTCTTGCAAGAGAAAGTCTTTTGAAAAAAAAAAAGAAGTCTATGAAAAGACAAAAGGTAGAAGAAAGAAAGAAGAAAAAGACAGAGCTGAAGAAGAAGGCCGCTGACAAAGAAAAGTATTTTCATTGCAACACTGACGGCCACTGAAAGTGGAACTGCCCTACTTACCTGACCATCCTGAAGAATAAAAAGGAGGCAGGTCCTTCTGGAGGTATGCTCGTTATTGAGTCTAACCTTATGATTTTTTTTGCATCCAGTTGAATGCTTGACTCTGGTTCTAGTACTACTGTGCACTTTCATATAGGGTCTTGAGGATAGTAGAAGGCTGAGGGATGGTGAGATGATCCTACGCATCGAAAATGGAGCAAAAGTTGCTGCTGTGATCGTGGAAACATACCCTCTTCGACTACCATCTGATTTAGACTTAGTATTAAAGGATTGTTATTTTGTGCCTGCAGCAAGCAGGAATTTGATAGCTACTTCATGTTTAGCATAAGAAGGCTATGTAATTAGTTTTCTTAAGGATTATTATAACATTCTTTATGAAAGAAATAAAATTGTAAGTGATTTCCTTATTAACGGTCTTTACCAGTTACATATTGATGTATCTATTTTTAATATCGAACAAAATATGAATGCCATAAAATTAAAATGACCTAGGAATAGTCCAAATGATAGGTACCTATGGCACCTAAGATCAGATCATATAGCAGAAGATAGGATTAACAAATTAAAAAAAATTAGACTATTGAGTTCGTTGACTTTCGAGTCATATCCAATTTGTGAATCTTATCTTCATGGCAAAATAACTAAGCTTCCTTTTGTAGGATATGGGGAAAGGGCCATGGATCTTCCTATCCTAGTACATACTGATGTGTGCGGTCCATTTGATGTGCCGACTAGAGGCAACTTTGTCTACTTCATAATATTTATCGATGATTTATCTCGATATGGGTATGTGTATCTTATGAGACACAAGTCTGAAGCTTTTGAAAAGTTCAAGAAATTCAGACATGAAGTAGAAAAGCAAATTGAAAAATCCATTAAAGTTCTTCGATCAGATCGAGGAGGTGAATATGTCAATCAAGAATTTCTGGACTATGTCAAGAAAAATGACATAGTCTTTCAATGGACTCCACCCGCAATACCTCAACTCAATGGGATTTTAGAACGGATAAATCAGACTCTAATAGATATGGTCCGATCCATGATAAGCTTCATAGATCTTTCTGATTTTCTTTGGGGATACAGTCTGTTAACTACAATATACTTACTGAATAGGATTCCTCGGAGAGAGATCCTATTGGGTGGCATGACACATGGGCAGATGTCTAAAGTATCAGATTCAATGGTTTGAACCAAAATCAAAGATAAGAAATTAGTAGGTGAACGAAAAGCTGACAGGTGTTGTTCAAATTTAAATCTAATAAATTAAAGACAATCCTTTCTGATCTGGACAAGCTTCAGTCGACCAAGAAAGGCTACCTTGAGTTGAGTCAAAATATATTTTGCTCAATCGAGATAATTATTTAATAATTGTTGAATAGCAGAAACTTTAGGCTTCAATCGTGTGCTAGCATGATTTCTATGAACTTAATTGAATCTGTTCAAATCAAATATGAACTGGGTTAGTCCAATTAATGATATTCAGATTCAAACTCTTATTTGTATGATCCAAGTAGGTTTCAATTCTATATGGTAATCGAAGATATATCGCGATCTTATCATTGAGCATTCATCGAAACATCTTTCAATGGATCAAAACCTTTTTTGATTCTGAACAATTAGAAATGATCGATCATCCAAATCATTCTAATGCGCTTCTAAAATACATCAGTGACACCTAGCTCCAGTATATGGTGGTAAATCATCAGAAGCTTAAAAAGACCTCTCGGTGCAGTTTACATGTATGATTAATTCATTCTATCTTGAGCTTCTGATCGATTTAGATTAGGTGAAACTCATCAAATACCTAATTTTCATCATATGGAATTAATCATTCGATTTCCATCAATTAATGAAAACTAATAGAAACTCTTTCTATATATATTCACTCTACCATGAACCATGGACTTATGGTTTGATTCCGTTGTATGCATCATAGGGCTACTCGCTCATCTATACCGAGGTAGTAATAGATTTATCTCTTGATGCACATCTAATTCCCTATACATGAATATACTATAGTAACATACAATCTCAGAATTTTGAATGGTTTAGGAGATCGAGTCATGTATAACCGAACTATACATCCCTCAAGGTGTAACTGCCCGATGCAACCTCAGGTCAAAGAACAAACACAACAACTGTAGCTTTCGAGCTAGTCATCGATGAAAAATATAGACTTCTTAATGACTGCTCGAGGTTGTCACGCCTCAGTGGTCCTCGTTCTTTAACGAAGTACCTATACTCTCGCCTTTGGTGTCTTTACATCATAGACTCAGTTATCTACTATAAAGAAGCGATGTCACCAATCTTACGATCAATCACCATCCTCATATGATCCTATGGTCATGAGCATTTTATGAGTAATAATGAAAATTCATGCCTCTAAATTTTTAACTCTTGAAAATAAGAATTATATATTGCTTTAACTCAAGGGATGTATCACAGACCACAAATACACATGTAATATTTTATTATTTATATATCAATTTAATTTTGCCTTTAGAGGTGTGTAACAAGTGCTCAGCAATTCTGGCTTTCATAGGACACACATATATAACAAACTCCCCACTTGACCTAAAGCCAATTGGCTATAAAATCTAAGTCCCATCTTCTCAAGATAGTAACTTCGATCTTCTGCTCGGTCCAATGACTTTGTGAGTTGGGTCTACCATATGTTTGTAGAGTCGACTCTTTTGACCATCGACGTAATCTTTCTCGAGGTAATCATAATGAAGGTAGTATCGCTGCTCGATGTGCTTGAATTTTGATGAGCCTACTCTTTAGCAGGGCTAATGGCACGCCGCGCATTGTTGTCGCAGTATAGAGGAAAGAATGACATCTAATGGCATCACTCCAATCTCTGTGGCAAACTTCTTATACTAGAATGTTCTTCTTCGCAGCTTCTTGATGAAACGATGTATATCTACTTCCATGTGGAATCTGCTATCACGTCTATCTTGAAATCTCTTTAAACTGACAGCACCAGTCCATTACATCACAAATAGACTCTCAGATGTCGATTTTTATCATCTATTATTAGACGATAAATTCGAGTTTGTATATTCCTGAACTTGGAGTTCTCCACATTACCAAAAATAAGAACATATCCTTAGTTCTTCTTAAGACTAAGGATACAATTTCACAAAAGTCCAATATTCTCACTGGAACTTTGGACTAATATCTACTCGTGACACTACAGCTGGGTTATATCAGGTTGTGTAATAACATGACATACATGAGCTTTTCTATTGCTGAAGTATAAGGAATCTTGTTCATGCATCTATTTCTCAGGTTGCTTAGGCATATCTTCTTGGAGAGATTGAATGCCATGTTTGAAGAGTACTAATCCCCTTCTTATTAGTTTTTCATGGCTAAACCTCTTTAGCACTTCCTCTATATATTTCTGTGAAAGTCCTAGCATCCTATATCGTGTATCTCTATTAGACCTTAATTCCAAGAATAAGGATGTTCTCATAGGTCTTTCATGGAAGAATTCTTTGGATAACCATATTTTAACTATGGTCAACATGAAAATATCATTTCCAATAAGGAGAATATCATCAACATACAATACGAAGAAGATAATAGCACTCCCACTGACCTTTTTGAAGATACATGGTTCCTCCTCATTCTTGATGAAATCAAATAATTTTATCACATCATTAAAATGAGTATTCTAGCTCCGAGATGCTTGCTTAAGTCCATATATAGACCTTTGCAGCTTGCATACCTTGTGATCAGCATCACTAGATGTGAAATCTAGCAGCTGTTCCATATAAATATCTTCCTCAAGTATTTATTTAAGAACATCATTTTTACGTCCATTTGTCATATTTCATAATCGAAATAGGCTGCAATAGCAAGCGATGTACGGATGAATTTTAGCATAGCTACTGACGAAAAGGTATCCTGATAGTCAATGCCTTCGCATTGACTATACCTTTTACCACTAATCTAGCTTTGAATGTCTTTACATTTTTATCTGCATCAATCTTTCTCTTGTAGATTCATTTACACCCAATAGATACTATACCTTCTGGTGGATCTACCAAGGTTTAGACTTGGTTTGAGTACATCGAGTCAGTTTCTGACTTCATTGCCTCTAATCATTTCTCGAAGTCGATATCCAATATCGTCTCATCATAGATTTTGGGATCATCACCATGAACCTCATTACTTACGAGGAATATTTCCTTTACTTCCTCTAAAATAGTACCTAAGTATCTCTCAGGAGGACAGAAAAATTTTTTTCCAATCTACGAGGTGAAGGAGGTAGTGATTGAATTGGCTCAACCTGATTTATTCCATTTGATCCTTACTCGTTGCTGTTGTAAGACTTTCCCTCGTGCTTCATCTGCTTTCCAAGCCGCTGTCTTGGATAAACTATTTTTCAAGAAAGATGGTATGTCGTACTCAACATCATATTATGATCTCTTAGAATGTAGAAATAATATCCTAATGATTCTTTAGGATATCTATAAATCGAACTCTAAAGGACCTATAGTCTAACTTGTCTTCTTGTTATCTTTTTGACATAAGCCGGACAATCCCAAATTTTGAGATGACTCAATCTTGGTTTCTTACCATGCCAATATTTTATATGGGTGCAAAACTGATTTAGC
>QRFJ01007209.1:0-26693 GCA_006176705.1 Cocos nucifera
TTCAAGCTTTGCCAAGAGTGGGGGTGAGCTGATGTAGTTTTTGAGCTCCTCAAATGCCCGTTGGCACTCCATCATCCAGCAAAAGTTCTTTGGTTGCTTGAGAACTTGGAAGAAGGGCAAGCATCGCTTAGCCGATCTTAAGATGAAGCGATTTAGGGATGCCACTTTTTCAGTCAGGTACTAAACTTCTTTGATTATTTTTGTAGTAGTGATCTCCTGAATAGTTCGGATTTTCTCTGGATTTGCTTCAATCTCATGCCTTGACATCATAAATCTCAAAAACTTTCCTGAGATCACACCAAAGGCGTACTTGATCAGGTTCAACTTCATCTTATACTTCTTGAGTGCACTGAAGGTCTCTTCGAGGTCAGCGATATGGTTTATTGAAGCTTGACTTTTGATGAGCATGTCATCCACATACACCTCCATGTTATGATCGATCTGCTACTTGAAGATCTTATTGATTAGGCATTGGTACATTGCACCTGCATTTTTGAATCCAAAAGGTATAACCCTATAACAATAATGACCATGGTCAGTAACAAAGCCATTTTCTCCTCATCCCTCGGTGCCATCCGTATTTGATTATAGCCAAAAAAGGAATCCATGAAGGTGAGGAGCTTATGGCCCGAGGTTGTCTTTAGCAATTGATCAATCCTAGGTAGAGAGTAGCTGTCTTTTGGGCAGACTTTGTTCAACTTTTTAAAGTCTATACACATCCTCCACTTGCTGTTTGCCTTTTTGACGAGAATCACATTAGAGACCCAGCTCAGGTAGTTAACTTTTTGGAAGAATCCAACTTTGAGGAGCTTGCCTACTTCTGCAATTACTTTTTGCCTCTCCAGGGCATGGTTGTGCATCTTCTCTTTTACTGGTCGATGCCTAGGACCAATGGTCAGTCGATGTTCCATGACCTCGACATCAATTCCTGGCATATCCGCTGGGACCCAAGTGAAGATGCTCGCATTCTTCCTGAGGAAGGTGATGAGTCGCTCCCAAACCTCGTCCCCCAAGTTAGAGCCAATCTGCATAGTGTGCTCCGCACTCCCATCATTTAAAGGCATAGATACGAGGTCCTTCATAGGCTCACCCCACTCCTCGATAAGGTCGTCACGAACATCCAGCCCATCAATAGGACAAAGGTCAGGCTGAATATTTTTTTGTAGGGCAATGGAGTAACAGCATCTTGCCAATGCCTGGTCTCTCCTAATCTTTCCAATTTCGTAGCTTGTTGGAAACTTCACCTTTATATAATAAGTTGAGACCACTACTCGGAGCGCTTTCAAACCAGGTCGGCCAAAAATAGCATTATAGGCAGATGGAGCCTTTACGACTAGAAAATTGATCTATGCCTTAACCAGCTTTGGATGTTGTCCTGCAGTCGCAGTCAAAGTTATTAGGCCCTCAATGAAGGAAAATCCTGATTTCCCGGACCAGGTTCGTTTAGATCTAATTGGATCAAGAGATATATTTTAAAATTTTTTCTCTTTGATCCAAATCAGATCTGAGATATTTTAAATCTAATTATTATTATTTTAATAATTAAAATAAAATATAGATAAATTAAATCATATTTAATTTATCTTGAAGTAGGATAATCCTATTATCCATTGATGATCCTGTAAGCAACGGAAGGTTCTGGATCTAGCCACGCAAGTGCCTGACCTCTACCGGAATTCACTCAAACTGGATCTAGAGATCCTCTTTTTCCCTATCTTGTCTCCAAAAATTAGATTTGAATCTAATTTGGAGGATCTTCAAAATAGCTTTCGAGGATCAGCAGTTGTCCTTTGCAGCAGTGCAGCCTTCTAGCTTTCTGTCGCCTTTCTCACGCCTAGATTGCACCAACTTAAATCCCAAACTACTTTGGGCGTGGAGAGGAGAGTGAGAAGATGGACTTGGCATGGAGGAGGAGGAGGAAGGCAGCCTTGGGGCATGGGGAATTTTCAAATACTACTTGAGTTGGGTGCAAGGTCTTATTTATAGACTATGCATGATCCAACTCCTCTTCTTTCCAACTAATCACAATCCTTTGTAAAATCAGATCTAAATCTGATTGGTGGGAATAGAGTCCCTTGGATTCATCCTTAGATGGTGCCTAAGACCAGTAAATGTTGGTTCTTAGGAGAAGTCTAATCGAAATCCAAAAAGGAGATGGAGTCCCTCAAAGTTGGTTCTTAGGAGGAGTCCAATTGGAATCCAAAAAGGAGATGGAGTCCCTATCCAACAGGAACTCCTGGGCACCTCAAACTTGGGCGCACGCCACCCTTGGTGTGCGCCCTCCTCCTTGCCAGGTTCTAGTAGGGGGACAAGTCCCCACCAGCTTTTCAATAGGTGTGTGACACGTGGAAAGAAGTCAAAGTATCAATGGTCAACATTTGACCAGTCAAAGGTTAACTTTTGACCAAAGTCCAAAGATGAAAAATGGCAGGTGACAAAAAATGATAGGTATTATCTTACAAAATAAGACAATCCTTTTTTGACTTGGACAGGCTCCAGTCAGACCAAGTGAAGGTCTCTGATCAAGCACAAACTCCTTTGGCTTAATTATGACAACTATTTATGATAGTAAAAGAAGAACGTTAGGTTCAATCGAGTGCTAGCACGATTTTCTTGAACCTAATTGAATTTCATTCAGATCAATTGAACTGTATCAGTTCAATTGATGATCACCAAATTCAAACCCTTGTTTGTGTGATCTAGTTAGGTTCAATTCTGTATGGTAATGGGATATGTCATGATCTCTATTATTAACATCATCGAAACTCCTTTCGATGGATCAGAACTCTTCTGATTTGAACAGTTAGAATGATCGATCATCTAAATCATTCTAATTGCTCCCAAAATCCACCACTGACACCTAACAGTATATGGTGGCAACCCATTAAAGTTGAATATGAACATCTTAGTGCAGCTACCTATGTGATTAAGTTCTTCTATCTTGAGCCCCGATCAGATTAGGGTTAAGGTGAACTTCGTCAAACCCTAGTTCTCTGTCATATGATGTAATCATTCGATTCAAGTCCGATGTGAAAACCTAAATAGAAACTCTTTCTATTATTTCACTCTGCCATGGCCATGGGCTTCTGGACTTGATTCTCATGATCATCATAGGGCTGCTCCTCTACCACCGAGGTAGATAGATTCCATCTTGATGCAATCCAGTTCCTACAATGAACATGCTATAGCCAACATACACCTCAGGGTTCCAATGGCTAGGAGATCGAGTTAATGGTGTAGTCAAACTATAACACCCTCAAGGTGAACTGCCGATGCACCTCAGGTCAAAGAACCAGACACACTACTACAGCATCGAGTCAGTCATTGACGAGAAGGTAGACTTCCTAATGACTACTCGAGGTGGTCACGCTCAGTGCCCTCGTTCTCTAACGAGTACCTATACTCTCGCTCTGGTGTCTCCACACCGTAGACTCAAGACTCATCTACTAAAGAGAAGCGATTGTACACCAACCTTTTCGGATCAATCACCATCCTCGTGATGATCCTATGGTCGGGAGCATTTTATGAGTTAATAATGATTATTCATGTCTTAAATTTTCAACTCTTGAAAATATGAATTATCATTACCATTAACTCAAAGGATGTATCACAGACACTAAATACACATATGTGATAGAAAATAACCCATTTTATTGATTATAGTCAAAATTATAATTTTGCCCCTAGAAGTGTATTACAAGTGTCAGCCAATTCTGGCTTCTAGGGCACATATATCTAACAATCTTCCACTTGTCCTAAAGTCAATTGGCTACAAGTCTAAGTCCCATCTTCTCAAGGTGGGCTTCGATTTTCTATTGGCCCAACGGCTTTGTAAGTGGGTCTGCCACATTATCTGCAGAGTCGACTCTCTTGACCTCGACGTAATCCTTCTCAAGGTAATCATGGATGAGGTGGTATCGCCGCTCAATGTGCTTGGATTTCTGGTGAGACCTCGGCTCCTTAGCAAGGGCTATGGCGCCATTGTTGTCGCAGTATAGAGGAATGGCATCTGATGGCATTACTCCGATTTCTGCAGCAAACTTCTTGTACCAGAATGCTTCCTTCGCAGCCTTTGATGCAGCGATATATTCTGCTTCCATGGTGGAATCTGCTATCATGGTTTGCTTGGAACTCTTCCTAGCTGATAGCACCACCATTGCACACAAATAGACTTCCAGATGTCGACTTTCAATCATCTATATCGGACATGAAATCCGAGTCTGTGTATCCCTGGACTTGGAGTTCTCCATTACCAAAGACCAACATCATATCCTTAGTTCTTCTCAAGTACTTAAGGATACATTTCATAGAAGTCCAGTGTTCTTCACCTGGATTTGACTGATATCTGCTTGTGACACTCACAGCATGGGCTATATCAGGTCGTGTACATAGCATGGCATACATGAGGCTCCCTATTGCAGAAGCATAAGGGATCTTGCTCATGCATTCTATTTCCTCAGGTGTGCTAGGGCACATCTTCTTGGAAAGATGAATACCATGTCTGAAGGGTATTAATCCCCTCTTAGAGTTTTCCATACTAAACCTCTTTAGTACTTCCTCTATGTACATCTTCTGTGAAAGTCCTAGCATCCTATTCGGTCTATCCCTATAGACCTTAATTCCTTAGAATAAAGGATGCTTCACCTAGGTCTTTCATGGAGAATTCCTTGGACAACCATATTTTTAACTGATCGTCAACATGGGAATATCATTCTCAATAAGGAGGATGTCATCCACGTACAACACGAGGAAGACAACAGCGCTCCCACTGATCTTTTTAAAGACACATGGTTCCTCTTCATTTTTGATGAAACCAAACATTTTGATCACATCATTGAAACGAGTGTTCCAGCTCCGAGATGCTTGCTTAAGTCCATATATGGACCTTTGCAGCTTGCAAACCTTGTGATCAGTATCACTGGATGTGAAACCTAGTGGCTGTTCCATATAGATATCTTCCTCAAGATATCCATTTAAGAATGCCATTTTTCACGTTCATTTGCCATATTTCATAATCGAAATAGGACTGCAATAGCAAGCAATGTGCGGATGGATTTTAGCATAGTCACTGGGGAAAAGGTATCCTGATAGTCAATGCCTTCGTGTTGATCTTTTGCCACTAGTCTAGCCTTGAATGTCTCCACATTTTCATCTGCACCAATCTTTCTCTTGAAGATCCATTTACACCCAATAGGTACTATACCTTCTGGTGGATCTACCAAGGTCCAGACTTGGTTTGAGTGCATCGAGTCAATTTCTGACTGCATTGCCTCTAGCCATTTCTCAGAGTCGATATCTGATATCACCTCATTGTAGGTTTTGGGATCATCACCATGAGCACCATTACCTATGAGGAACATTTTCTCTACTTTCTCTGAAATAATACCTAAGTATCTTTCAGGGGGATGGAAAACTCTTTCCGATCTACGAGGTGGAGGAGGTAGTGTTCTTATTGGCTCAACCTGATTTGGTTCCAATTGGTCCTTAGCTCGTTGTACTTGTGAGACTTTCTCATCAAGCTTAATCTGCTTTCCAATGCCGCTATCTTGAATAAACTATTTTTCAAGAAAGATGGCATGTCGACTCACAATCACATTGTGGTCTTCTGGAATGTAGAAATAGTATCCTAATGACTCTTTAGGATATCCTATGAATCGAGCTCTAAAGGACCTAAACTCTAACTTGTCTGCTTGTTGTCTTTTGACATGAGCCGGACAACCCCAAATTCTGAGATGACTCAGACTTGGTTTCTTACCATGCCATATCTCATACGGTGTGGTAGGAACGGTTTTAGAGGGAACCCTATTCAGTAGATAAATTGAAGTTAACAATGAGTGTCCCCAAAGAAAATCAGGGAGGTCTGTGAAGCTCATCATGGATCGGAACCATATCCAATAGAGTTCGATTTCTCCATTCTGAAACTCCTGTTGAGTTGAGGTGTTCCTGGTGGAGTCCATTGAGAGACTATGCCATTTTTCTTGAGATAGTCTAGGAATTTTCGGCTAAGGTATTCACCTCCTCGATCTGATCGAAGAACCTTAATGGGTTTTTAGTTTATTTTTCTACTTCATGTCTGAATTCTTTGAACTTTTCAAAAGCTTCAGACTTGTGTCTCATAAGATACACATACCCATACCTAGATAGATCATCGATAAAGATAATGAAGTAGACAAAATTGCCTCTAGCCGGCACATCAAATGGGCCGCACACATCAGTATGTACTAGGGCAAGGAGATCTGTGGCCCTTTCCCCATGTCCTACAAAAGGGAGTTTAGTCATTTTGCCTTGAAGACAAGATTCACAAGTTGGATATGACTCGAAAGTCAATGGACTCAATAGCCCATTTTTCTCCAATTTGTTGATCCTATCTTCTGCTATATGACCTAATCTCAGGTGCCATAGATATCTATCATTTGGACTATCCCTAGGTCGTTTGGCATTCACGTTTTGCTCGATAGTTAGAACAGGTACATCAATATGTAGCTGATAAAGACCATTAATAAGAAAACCATTTGCAATTTTATTTCTTTCATAAAGAATGTTACAATGGTCCTTAAAGAAGGTAATCACATAGCCTTCTAGTGCTAAGCATGAAACAAAAATCAAATTCCTGCTAGCTGCAGGCACATAATAACAGTCTTTCAAAACTAAGTCTAAACCAGATGGTAATCGAAGAGGGTATGTTCCCACCACCACTGCAGCAACTCTTGCTCCATTACCGATGCATAGGATCATGTCTCCATCCCTCAGCCTCCTGCTATCCTCAAGACCCTGCATGGAAGTGCACAGATGAGCACTAGAACCAGAGTCAAGCACCCAACTGGATGCAGAAGAAACCATAAGGTTAGACTCAATAACGAGCATACCTCCAGAAGGACCTTCCTTCTTGTTCTTCAGGGTGGCCAGGTAAGTAGGGCAGTTCCGCTTCCAATGGCCATCGCTGTTGCAATGGAAAATGCTTTTCCTTTGACATCAGCCTTTTCTCTTCGGCTCTGCCTTCTTCTTCTTTTCCTCCTTCCACCTTCTGCTTTTTTGCAGACTTCTTTTTCTTTTCATAAGACTTTCTTTTGGAAGAAGTCCTATTCCATAGCAAGAACTGAGCCTTTAGAACCTTTCATAGAAAGCTCAGCGGTAACCAGCATATTCATTAATTCGGCCAAGGAATTTTGAAGTTTATGCATGTGGTAATTCATGATGAATTGCCCATATGCATCAGTCAAGGATTGCAGAATAATATCATTCTGCAGATCCAAGTCTAACTTCACACCGAGCTTCTCAAGCTCTTCCATGTCCTTGATCATTCATCAGACAGTGATCTTGGACTGACTGCCCATCACGCATCTTAGCCTTAAAAAGTCATTTCGTGACTTGATGATACTTGGCTGCGCGACTCTGTTCACCAAACATCTCCTGCAGGTGAGCCAACATTTGGCGAGCAGTCCCGATATCTTCATGTTGGCGCTGGAGCTCATCAGACATCGAGCCCAACATGTAATATCTGGCCTTATTATCTTCGTCTATCCATTTTTCCAGAGACGCTCTCTGTTCAAGTGGATGGACGGGCTGGTAAGGTGGGAGGGTCCTGGTCCAATACATGGGTTAACTTCTCAAAACCCAAAATAATTTTGTAGTTCCTGAGCCAATCTTTATAATTGGGTCCGGTCAGTCTATGTGTGTCCAGGATACGTGCCTAATGGGTTGGACGCAGACATTTTTCCTGTAGAGAGTCAAAGATTCTAGTTAGATACTGTAATTTATGACTTGACCAATTTATTTAGGGATTTTATTTTTAAATAAATTAGCTCCCACTATTTTTTCTCGGATCCCTACACTCCCTCTGTAGAGATGCAAAAATCTCCATGATTAATGATTTCTAGTGGGTGGTGCGGTCTCACCAACTGACTCATCACCTCACCTAACAGTTATTGGTGATGGGTTAGCCAATGAGTGAACAACTCTTGTTCAATGATTCTCTAATCATGGTGCACCCAAACTTGGTCTCTAATTCATGAATCTCACCGTATCCGAAATATTGATCCACTCCTTAGTTAAGTCAGACCCACCATTTGCATAGACTGGGATTCCTAATTGAGTCTCTCACCGTATCCAAAATATTGAGCCCAACTCATCCTCCAGCCCATAGCATCCAATGCCTAATAGACATGGTTGCATCTTTCCGGTGCAACTGAGCCACTGTATCCAGCCGAGAACAATCAACCCCGGGAAGGGCCCGCACATCTACAATGGTGGAAGACCTCAGACTTAATCTTTTCTTAGGGAGAATTGATTCAGGTCTCATTAAACTAGACTTGTCATAGTCATAACAATTATGACTAACCTAGTGGCATGGGTTAGCTCGGATTATTGACCACCTCAGATCAGAACTGTGTCAACAGATATGGCCAGGTAAGTGAGACCGGTGGAAGGGAATATGCCATTAACTCGTACAAGAATGCATTCAGGTCGAGTAGCTTCCAATTAAAAATCAGTCGGTCCTATGTGCCAAACTTACCTTAGACACCAAATTGTTGAGCCAGAACCAATTGGGTTAGCCTACAATCCAGACTCTAACCTCTGAGCCTAATTAGGTCTTGCTTGATCGTGACTCGATCTTGACCCAGACTTAATCCTATTAGGCTGGTCAATTTAAGCATTGTTGATCCCATCTAACCAACTCTTGATTCGGTTTGATCAACCGCTTAGACCTAATTGAGCTACCCAAGCCCGAACCCAGTATTATGAATATGTCTTAGATCTGAAATTCTCAATTTTAGACCTAATTAATATTCCATAATCTTAATTCTTAATTAAGTAGGGTTCATAAACAAAATATGCACAATAAATCCTAGGGATTTCAGGATCTAGGGTTTTGCAGAAAGTAAGTTTTGGATTTCTGATTAAGGACGAACACGCAGCACCCCTACACATCATAAGAACACCCCATCGAATGGAAGGAGAGGGCCTTTAAATCCTTCTTCATTCTTATGACCGGACGGCCAAGAGGAACGCCTTAATCAGGAACATGCAATACTACAAAATAGTTTTAGATCTATATCATATATCTCATATACAAATTAGATCTAATCATGGCATATTTTGCATACATCTCATGTATCGAATCATGCATGTTTTCAGATCTAAATTATCTCATAATAATCTAAAAAATTAGATTTAAATTGATCTTATCAAAATAAACTCTAATCTAGACAACTATGTAGAACTATTCTACAACTAGTCTAGACATGCATCAATCATATCTCATATGATGTTTAAAATTAAATAATTTTTATTTACTATTTTTTAGATGTTATTATAATAATTATAATATCAAAAAATAGTAAATAAATAGATCTAAAATATGATTTAATCAAATTAAATTAAAAACATGCAAGACTATTCTATAGAACTATTCTATTTTAGAACTAGTCATGCATATTTTCTAATCTTAGATCCAAATCATTTAATTTTAATTTTTTCTAATTTCAGATCTGATCACATCTCATGTGACATCTAAAATCACTTATTTTTTAATTAAAATAAATTTAAAATCAGATCTAAACACTTTAGAACCTTGGCTTTGATACCAGTTGAAGGAAAATCCTGATTTCCCGGATCAGGTTCGTTCAGATCTGATCGGATCAAGAGATATATTTCAAAAATTTTTTTCTTTGATCCAAACTAGATTTGAAATATTTTAGATCTAATTATTATTATTTTAATAATTAAAATAAAATATAAATAAATTAAATCATATTTAATTTACCTTGAAGTAGGGTAATCCTATTACCCGTTGATGATCCTGTAAGCAGCGGAAGGTTCTGGATCTAGCCACGTAAGTGCCTGGCCTCTACCGGTATCCACTCAGGACTGGATCTGGAGATCCTCTTCTTCTCTATCATGTCTCCAAAAATTAGATCTGAATCTGATTTGGAGGATCTTCAAAATAGCTTTCGAAGATCAGCAGTTGTCCTTTGCAGCAGCACAGCCTTCTAGCTTTTTTGTCGCCTTTCTCTCACCTAGATTGCACCAACTTAAATCCCAAACTACTTTGGGCATGGAGAGGAGAGGGAGAAGATGGACTTGGCATGGAGGAGGAGGAGGAGGAAGGCAGCCTTGGGGCATGGGGAATTTTTAGATACTACTTGAGTTGGGCGCAGGGTCTTATTTATAGACTATGCATGATCCAACTCCTCTTCTTCCCAACCAATCACAACCCTTTGTGAAATCAGATCTAAATCTGATTGGTGGGAATAGAGTCCCTTGGATTCATCCTTAGATGGTGCCTAAGACCAGTCAAAGTTGGTTCTTAGGAGAAGTCTAATTGGAATCCAAAAAGGAGATGGAGTTCCTTATCCAACAGGAACTCCTGGGCGCCTCCAAAC
Organism: Cocos nucifera; assembly: GCA_006176705.1. Taxonomy (NCBI): domain Eukaryota; kingdom Viridiplantae; phylum Streptophyta; class Magnoliopsida; order Arecales; family Arecaceae; genus Cocos; species Cocos nucifera. The sequence goes on from QRFJ01007209.1 coordinate 10,383, forward strand.
TTAGGGTACGCATGCGCCCTACCTCCTTGCTAGGTTCTGGCTGGGGGACAAGCCCCCACCAGCTCTCCAATAGGTGCATGACATGTGGATAGAAGTCAAAGTATCAATGGTCAACATTTGACCAGTCAAAGGTCAACTTTTGACCAAAGTCAAAGGATGAGAAATGGCAGGTGACCAAAAATGGCAGGTAATTGTCTTACAAAATAAGACAACCCTTTTCTAACTTGGACAAGGCTCCAGTCAGACCAAGTGAAGGCCTCTGATTCGAGCACAAACTCCTTTGGCTCAGTCAGGACAACTATTTATGATAGTAAAAGAAGAACGTTAGGTTCAATCGAGTGCTAGCACGATTTTCTTGAACCTAATTGAATCTCATTCAGATCAATTGAACTAGATCAGTTCAATTGATGATCACCAGATTCAAACCCTTGTTTGTGTGACCCAGTTAGGTTCAGTTCTATATGGTAATGGGATATGTCATGATCTCTATCATCGACATCATCGAAACTCCTTTCGATGGATCAGAACTCTTCTGATTCGAACAGCTAGAATGATCGATCATCTAAATCATTCTAATTGCTCCCAAAATCCACCAGTGACACCTAGCAGTATATGGTGGCAACCCATCAGAGCTGAATGCGAACCTCTTGGTGCAGCTACCTGTGTGATTAAGTTCTTCTATCTTGAGCCCCGATCAGATTAGGGTTAAGGTGAACTCGTCAAACCCTAGTTTCTGTCATATGATGTAATCATTCGATTCAAGTCCGATGTGAAAACCTAAATAGAAACTCTTTCTATTATTTCACTCTGCCATGGCCATGGGCTTCTGGACTTGATTCTCATGATCATCATAGGGCTGCTCCTCTACCACCGAGGTAGATAGATTCCATCTTGATGCAATCCAGTTCCTACAATGAACATGCTATAGCCAACATACACCTCAGGATTCCGAATGGCTAGGAGATCGAGTTATGGTGTAGTCAAACTATAACACCCTCAAGGTGAACTGTCGATGCACCTCAGGTCAAAGAACCAGACACACCACTGCAGCATCGAGTCAGTCATTGACGAGAAGGTAGACTTCCTAATGACTACTCGAGGTGGTCACGCTCAGTGCCCTCATTCTCTAACGAGTATCTGTACTCTCACTCCGGTGTCTCCACACCATAGACTCAAGACTCATCTACTAAAGAGAAGCGATTGTACACCAACCTTCTGGATCAATCACCATCCTCGTGATGATCCTATGGTCGGGAGCATTTTATGAGTTAATAATGATTATTCATGTCTTAAATTTTCAACTCTTGAAAATATGAATTATCATTACCATTAACTCAAAGAATGTATCACAGACACTAAATACACATATGTGATAGAAAATAACCCATTTTATTGATTATAGTTAAAATTACAATTTTGCCCCTAGAAGTGTATTACAAGTGTTAGCTAATTTTGGCTTCTAGGGCATATATATCTAACACTCAATTGGCATGGCATCACTAGTGAAGCCTACCAACGGAGAGTTCATAGGTCCCAAGTGGTTATTGAGTAAGGATATTTTTGAGATAGCATCATAAAATAAAACATCAGCAAAGCTTTCATTATCTACCAAAATGCGGCGCATATCATAGTCGGCAATGTTTAAAGAGATTATAACCGCATCATTGTGCGGAAACTGGACTCCTTGAGCATCCTCATTGGTGAAAGTGATGGGCTCTTCAGTTCTCTACCTCTTCTCGGGCTCGGTTGACCCGCTAGCCTCCCCTCGCCGTAGTCCCCCAGAGGTGGTGTTGATGATGCTAAGGGGTGGTCGATCTGCCTGCTGCTCCTTCCTTTGCGATTTTGGTTGCGGTAATGCCCTTGGCTGATCATTCTGCCCTTCAGGCCAATACCGTAGGAATCGATCGAGTCTATCTCATCTGATGAGCTTCTTGATCTCATCTTGAAGCTAAATACATTCTTCGGTATCATGACCATGGTCATGATGATAGAGGTAGAACTTGTTTGGATTGGGTCTGCCAGGATGGGAGCACATCCTTTTAGGCCTTGGTAGCTGCTCCTTAATCTCCATCAGCACTTGTATTTTTAGAGTGTTGAGGAGGCCATAATTATGGATCCTTCAGAGGGGGGAACCCCGCTGTGCCCTTCTGTTAGAGCTTCCCTGCTTTTGAGCCCGAGGAGGAATTCGGGCTTGCTTGCACTCAAGGAGTGTTCAGGAGCATGGCCGAGCTTCACTTGACTTTCCTTCCTTAGCAGCCCTGCTCAGCTCATCAATTCACCACTCTCCAATGGCTTCATTGTCCTTGGCCTTGAAGGCCTTTTCCGCTCGAGCATACCCTTCAGCCCGAGCTAGCATATCAGCAAAATCTTTGGGGTACTTCTTTTTCAGGGAGAATAGCAGATTATTCTTCTAAAGGCCGTCCTTTAGCATGGCCATCATAATAGATTGGTCCAGATTTCAGACCTCTAGCATAGCGGCATTGAATTGATTAACAAAAGCTCGAATGGATTCTCCCTCCTATTGCTTGATGTTGATGAGGGATTCTGTACCCCGCTTGGGACATCGACTACTAACAAAATGAGCTACAAATTGATGGTTCATCTGATCAAAAGAGAAGATGGTATTTGGTTTGAGGGTCAAGTACCAATTTTTGATGGCTCCCTTTAGGATGGATGCGAAGGCTCGATAGAGAATGGCATTTGGTGCACCATGGAGCAGCATCATCATCCGAAAGACCTCCAAGTGATCAATCGGATTGGAGGTCCTATCGTAGCTCTCGAATTGAAGGAGCTTGAAGTTTCGTGGGATCGGTTCCTACATGATGCATTGAGAGAAAGGAGGATCGGTATAGATATCACTACCACGAGAGGGGGCAACATGACGGAGTTCCTTGATCCGTCTGTTCTTCTCTTTTAGTTTTCAATCTAGATCCTCTCGATCCCGAATTTCTAAGGTCTTTTGGTCGAACGGGAGCAAAGTTCCCCTAGGGGTAGAGTCATGATCAGAGCAGGGGCTCTCGACTCTTTGCTTCTCCTTTTTGGAGGTCATCGATCGGCTAGCCCAAGTGGGCCATCCCCAGATCGGATCATGAAGCTTTAGAGAAGCCTGCTTTGATCGAATTGGCACCGGAGCCTACCACTGCATGGCCTGCACCATCTTCATGATACCGTAAACTTGCTGGATTAGCAGGTTGAACTGCTCCACATTCACCATAGCTGCAAGTGGAGCTTGAGTTTTCAAAGCCGAAGCAAGAGCAGATAGATCTGGATGGGATCTAGTTGCAGAGGCTATTGACCGTCGGATTGAATCTTTCTTGGGAGGCATTTTTTTTCAAAAAAGACTCTAGAGAAGAAGAAGACAGATCACTGCTGAGCACTCCTTTAAGAATAAGGAAATCTCAGGAATAGAGGGCTCTTCCTCTAGCGTCAATCTTGTTGGTGCAAAATCTGATCATCATCGGAGAAGCACCAAAGTTGGAGAAGAAGTGATCATCATCGGTGATCTGCAAAATAAGTCTCATCCAAAGCCTAAGGGGGTGGCTTCGGCAAGACCCTCCAACGATCAAGTTAGCTCTTTCGGCCAACAAAAATGGAGTACTTAGTCAAAAAAATTGTAGAATATTGAGAAGGAGAAGATAGCATGGAGAAAATGTATCTGGAGGGTCCTTTTTATAGATGGAGCCTATAATAAACTAATAGTGACAATCATAACTATCGGGTAGTAGGTCGCTCGGGGCCATGTGGAGTTTGTTACGAAGAATAGTGTCTCTTGTCGTAAGGTGCTAGTCCATTTGAGATTTGATAGTCAAAGTTTGGAGGAGTAGGCATCAGTTGGTGATGATCTTTGAGCTATATCAATTCTAGAGGAGTTCGGACTCCTCTAAGGTAGTCCGAGTGTGGGTCGGTTCATGCTATATCCGAGGCCAAATTTGTGTAGGAGAGGGGACTCTTATAGAATCAGGAAGTAGATCTGCTAGAGAGATCTATGCAGAACTCTTTTGGAGGAGAAACTTGAGGAAGAATTCGTCTAACAGAGGAATCCAACTACTGAAGAGAATCCGAAAGGAGTTCATTGTTGGAGGAGTTTAGAAGAAATTCGTCTGTTGGAGGAGTTTGAAAGAAGTTCGACTGCTAGAGAAGTTCGACTATTGGAGGAATCCAGAAAGAGTTCGACTGCTAGAGAAGTTTGCCTATTGGGGGAATCTAGAAGGAGTTCGCCTGTTGGAGTCCGAAAGGAGTTCGCCTATTGGAGGAGTCCGAAAGGAGTTTGGTTGCTAGAGGAGTTTGCCTATTGAAGTCTGGAAGGAATTGACCTATTGGAGGAGTCCAAAAGGAGTTCGACTGCTAGAGGAATTCGATCGTTGGAGGAAGATTGGTCGAATAGGATGCGCAGGTGCTGGAGACTTGGCCAGTTCTCTAGGAGCGGTATTGACTGTTCAAGCTTGCCTAGAGAAGAAATCTGCAACATCTTGCCGAATCCAAAATTGATCTTCTCGGTCAATCTGATTCTTTGGCTATAGTGTAGAAGGTTGGCCATTCTAGAATGATTCAAAGCTTAAATACTCCTACGGGTTGGGGTTCAGTTTCTATAACTGTAACCAGATGGAACTGATTTAGTCAGAATCTTAGTCGAACTTTCGTTGGCATGGATTTATCCCCAATAGGTACCATTGCTAGATGGTCACTTCAATTGGTATAGAAATCTATTCCTATGCTACCAACTTGGTTCGGACCTATGAGATCACACCCATTAGAGCTCACGATCTGATCGGATGGTTGATCAATGATTAAGAATCATCCTGGAGTTAAACAATCAATATGATTGGTGTTTAAACTAGTGCAAGTGTTGCAGGAGGATCGATTAGCAATTAGACTACTAATTAGCTTAATTTGATTAATCCAAAGGGCTGAGATTAAGTTTAATTAAATATCATTTAGTTAGATTTATTTTGGGCTTGATTGGATCAAGTCTAATTGATTTATTGGATAAGCCAAGTGCAAGGAAGAACTAGTCCAAGTCTAACTAGTACTCGGGTCAACCCAATTTTTTAATTTGATTAGAAAATTAAATTAAAATTAAATCTGATTTAATTTAATTTAATTAAGCCTTTAAATAGGTTAGGGCCTTATTTAATTGAGTTGATTTACTCTTGATTTTATTTGGTTACTAGACCTTGTTTGACCAAGTCAGAATAGAAGTCCTAGTGTGACTAGGACTCCCTAACCTTGCACCACCTTAGCCCACACCCCCCACACCCACTTTTCTTTATTTTGTAAATAATATCTCCGCTCCCTAATGTTCATGCATGCCCCTCTCTCCCTCCTTTTCTCATAAGGCAATTTGTTGGAAGACCAAGTCAAAAGGGGAGTTAGTTTTGCTTTAGGATTCTATGAGATAGAATCCTTGTTGACCAAAACACCTTCCCTTGAGTGCCACCCCCTATTTTATTAATTATTCTTTTATTCCATATGAGAAATCCCTTTTTTGTGTGCCCTCCCTTACTGGTCCATGCCAATAATTGTGGAGGAGGTGTCCAAGAGTTGGGTGCCCCTTGTCTTGCCCTGTTTGACCTTTCCTTATCTAGTTTTTGACCTAGACAAAGACTCTTCTTTTTTTTACTATTTATTGAATAAATTTTTGGCTGAAATTTTTATGAAATTCAGAGCATTGGGAGAGATTTTTGGTGTGTGAAAATCAGAGGGAGAGGATCTTTGGGTGTGGGGTTCCATAGGCACCAAACTAGGTGTCTAGGTGAGAGAAAAGAGATGAAGAAGAGGGTCTTCTTCTAGGGCTGTTCTATTCTTCATCTCTCCTCCTTTTGAGTTTTTTATAAGAGAGTCTCATATTAGAAAGCTTTCTTCTTTCTTCTCATATTTTGGAGAGTCCATGTTTTGAAGAAGAGAGCATCGGATCGACCATCGAAGAAGGATCAGCATGGTACTAGCATGCTATGTTGATTTTCTGCATCGGACTTCAAATCAGAGTTCGTAGGCTCGTGTGGATGACTCCTAGAGGTCGGATATATGTGTGGCTCATGACTTCATCCTCATGCCTAGATCAGCAAGTTAGAACATCTAACTTGCACAGATAATAGATCTGATCTATTGATTTCATACCTGCATTAAATGTAGTGTAGATTTAGGTTAATATGATCAATCTTTCCTTCTTCTTTATGTTTTTAATTTTTGATTTAATATCATGCCTTGATCATGTAATAGATCTAAGATCTAGATATTTATATATTTATTTAAATAAATATTTAATTTATTTAAATCTTCTACTGTCTGATCTTGAAAAAGTTTCAAGATCTATCCGTAAAATTCTAGATCTGATTCCTTCAATTGGTATCAGAGCCTAGGTTCTTATTACATAATTTTTATGCATGTTTAGATTATTTTCTAGATTAGATCTAATTTATAATCTAATTATTAAATATTAAATTAAAAATCTAGATCTCGTAAACTGCCATAAGGTTGTCCTGCTGTAAGGTTTACCCCTTACAATGAAAAGGTTGTCCTAGTTTATGATGATCTGACTCTAATCATAAATTTATTAGATTTAATTTAATTTTATTTATTATTTAATAGATTTAAAATATTTTTAAATCTAAAAATAAAATATTTTAGACTGCATGGACTGCCAAAAGATTGTCCTCTTATAAGGTCTATCCCTTATAGTGGAAAGATTGTCCTAGTACGTGCTATTCTAAAATATTGATCATAAAATTTTAAATTAGATCTAAGAGATTTTATGATCTAATTAAAAATATTTTAATTTAATTTTAATCATCATAAATGTGTTAGATTTGAACTAGGAAGATTTATGATTGATTATTATTAAAACTGTTTCAATTATATGAACCTATTTAGATTAGATCTAAAGTAGTTTCATGTTTATTTTACTTGCATATTGATTATGAATCAAACATACATCTTGGTTGATAGAACCATGTTGTAAAAATATTTTATAAATATAAAAATTATTTTTGAAAAGTCAAACCCCAACCCTCAGTCCAAAACTTAATTAGGAATTAAGAAGTTGTTTGATTAGGTTCTTGGATTGTAAATTGAAGATCCTATGACATGAATCATAACACATTAGGTTAATAGGTTAGTGGGGATTAGGTCATTAATTAGGTTAGACCAAAGGTTAGATTAAAGAATGGACTTAATTAGAGAATTGACTAAATCTAATCAATTGTTGTCTTAGATTAGATCAAGGATTCTATAGATCAATTACAGTAGTTGTAGTTGGTCAAGTCCATTTCTTTAACAAAAACCAAATGGACTTGATTCTTGGCTAAGAGGTCTAGCTTGAACTATTAGGTTGATCTAATCAAGACTAGTTAAACTACTTGGTGTCTAAGGTAAGTTTGGCACATACGATCGGTGGTTTTTAATTGGCAGCCCGCCTATCTTGTCATTTTTGATGGTGTCTAAGGCAAGCTTTGGCAGACCCTTCCACCGATCTCACTTACCTAATCTTCTTGGTGAGATTGAGTTTTGATCAGATCACTTGACAATTTGAGTTGATCCATGTCAGCTAGCTAAATCAGTGTGACTGATTTAGGTGCTCCTAGACCAGCCTGTTAGTGGTCTCCCTTTAGTTGACTTGGTGAAGCCAGTGGGAGGATCATGACAAGCTGGTTAATTTGATCTACTCACTTCTATAAATAAATTTTCTAAAATTATTAGGTCCCTAAAATGAAATAGTTATATGATAACTGGATCATAGCCTCCTAGTAAAGTGGATGATAATGAAGGAAAATCCTAATTTTTCGAATCAGGTTCGTTCAGATCTGATCGGATCAAGAGATATATTTCAAAAATTTTTATCTTTGATTCATAATCAGATCTGAGATATTTTAGATCTAATTCTTATTATTCTAATAATTAAAATAAAATATAGATAAATTAAATTAAATTTAATTTATCTTGATGTAGGGTAATCCTATTGCCCGTTGATGATCCTATAAGTAGCAGAAGGTTCTGGATCTAGCCACGCAAGTGCCTGATCTCTACCGATATTCACTCAAGCTGGATCTGGAGATCCTCTTTTTCTCTATCATGTCTCTAAAAATTAGATCTGAATCTGATTTGGAGGATCTTCAAAACACCTTTCGAAGATCAGCAGTTGTCCTTTGCAGCAGCGTAGCCTTCTAGCTTTCTATTGCCTTTCTTTCGTCTGGATTGCACCAACCAAGATTCCAAACCACTTTGGGCATGGGGAGGAGAGGGAGAAGATGGGCTTGGCATGGAGGAGGAGGAGAGAACCAGCCTTGGGGCATGGGAATTTTCAATGCTTTTTGAGTTGGGCGCAGGGTCTTATTTATAGACTATGCGTGATCCAACTCCTCTTCTTCCCAACCAATCACAATCCTTTGTGAAATCAGATCTAAATCTGATTGGTGGGAATAGAGTCCCTTGGATTCCTCCTTAGATGGCGCCTAAGACCAGTCAAACTTGGTTCTTAGGAGAAGTCTAATTGGAATCCAAAAAGGAGATGGAGTCCCTGTCCAACAGGGACTCCTAGGCGCCTCCAGCTTGGGCACACGCCAAGGGTGGCGTGCGCCCTCCTCCTTGCCAGGTTCTGGCAGGGGGACAAGCCCCCACCAGCTCTCCAATAGGTGCATGACACATGGACAAAAGTCAAAGTGTCAATGGTCAACATTTGACCAGTCAAAGGTCAGACTTTTGACCAAAGTCAAAGAACAAGAAATGGCAGGTGACCAAAAATGGCAGGTAATGTCTTACAAAATAAGACAACCTTTTCTGACTTGGACAACCTCCAGTCAGACCATAGTGAAGGCCTCTGATTGAGCACAAACTCCTTTGGCTCAGTCAGGACAACTTATTTATGATAGTAAAAGAAGAACGTTAGGTTCAATCGAGTGCTAGCACGATTTCCTTGAACCTAATTGAATCTCATTCAGATCAATTGAACTAGATCAGTTCAATTGATGATCACCAGATTCAAACCCTTGTTTGTGTGACCCAGTTAGGTTCAGTTCTGTATGGTAATGGGATATGTCATGATCTCTATCATCGACATCATCGAAACTCCTTTCGATGGATCAGAACTCTTCTGATTCGAACAGCTAGAATGATCGATCATCTAAATCATTCTAATTGCTCCCAAAATCCACCAGTGACACCTAGCAGTATATGGTGGCAACCCATCAGAGCTGAATGCGAACCTCTTGGTGCAGCTACCTGTGTGATTAAGTTCTTCTATCTTGAGCCCCGATCAGATTAGGGTTAAGGTGAACTCGTCGAACCCTAGTCTCTGTCATATGATGTAATCATTCGATTCAAGTCCAATGTGAAAATCTAAATAGAAACTCTTTCTATTATTTCACTCTGCCATGGCCATGGGCTTCTGGACTTGATTCTCATGATCATCATAGGGCTGCTCCTCTACCACCGAGGTAGATAGATTCCATCTTGATGCAATCCAGTTCCTACAATGAACATGCTATAGCCAACATACACCTCAGGGTTCCATATGGCTAGGAGACCGAGTAATGGTGTAGTCAAACTATAACACCCTCAAGGTGAACTGCCGATGCATCTCAGGTCAAAGAACCAGACACACTACTGCAGCATCGAGTCAGTCATTGACGAGAAGGTAGACTCCCTAATGACTACTCGAGGTGGTCACGCTCAGTGCCCTCGTTCTCTAACGAGTACCTGTACTCTCGCTCCGGTGTCTCCACACCGTAGACTCAAGACTCATCTACTAAAGAGAAGCGATTGTACACCAACCTTCCGGATCAATCACCATCCTCGTGATGATCCTATGGTCGGGAGCATTTTATGAGTTAATAATGATTATTCATGTCTTAAATTTTCAACTCTTGAAAATATGAATTATCATTACCATTAACTCAAAGGATGTATCACAGACACTAAATACACATATGTGATAGAAAATAACCCATTTTATTGATTATAGTCAAAATTATAATTTTGCCCCTAGAAGTGTATTACAAGTGTCAGCCAATTCTGGCTTCTAGGGCACATATATCTAACAATCTCCCACTTGTCCTAAAGCCAATTGGCTACAAGTCTAAGTCCCATCTTCTCAAGGTGGGCTTCGATCTTCTGCTGGCCCAACGGCTTTGTAAGTGGGTCTGCCACATTATCTGTGGAGTTGACTCTCTTGACCTCGACGTAACCCTTCTCGAGGTAATCGCGGATGAGGTGGTATCGCCGCTCAATGTGCTTGGATTTCTGGTGAGACCTTGGCTCCTTAGCAAGGGCTATGGCGCCATTGTTGTCGCAGTAAGAGGAATGGCATCTGATGGCATTACTCCAATTTCTGCAGCAAACTTCTTGTACCAGAATGCTTCCTTCATGCAGCCTCTGATGCAGCGATATATTCTGCTTCCATGGTGGAATCTGCTATCATAGTTTGCTTGGAACTCTTCCAGCTGACAGCACCACCATTGCACACAAACAGACTCCCAGATGTCGACTTTCGATCATCTATATCGGACATGAAATCCGAGTCTGTGTATCCCTGGACTTGGAGTTCTCCATTACCAAAGACCAACATCATATCCTTAGTTCTTCTTAAGTACTTAAGGATACATTTCACAGAAGTCCAGTGTTCTTCACCTGGATTTGACTGATATCTGCTTGTGACACTCACAGCATGGGCTATATCAGGTCGTGTACATAGCATGGCATACATGAGGCTCCCTATTGCAGAAGCATAAGGGATCTTGCTCATGCGTTCTATTTCCTCAGGTGTGCTGGGGCACATCTTCTTGGAAAGATGAATACCATGTCTGAAGGGTATTAATCCCCTCTTAGAGTTTTCCATACTAAACCTCTTTAGTACTTCCTCTATGTACATCTTCTGTGAAAGTCCTAGCATCCTATTCGGTCTATCCCTATAGACCTTAATTCCTAGAATAAAGGATGCTTCACCTAGGTCTTTCATGGAGAATTCCTTGGACAACCACATCTTGACTGATGTCAACATGGGAATATCATTCCCAATAAGGAGGATGTCATCCACGTACAATACGAGGAAGACAACAGCGCTCCCACTGACCCTTTTTGAAAACACATGGTTCCTCTTCATTTTTGATGAAACCAAACTTTTTGATCACATCATTGAAATGAGTGTTCCAGCTCCGAGATGCTTGCTTAAGTCCATATATGGACCTTTGCAGCTTGCAAACCTTGTGATCAGTATCACTGGATGTGAAACCTAGCGGCTGTTCCATATAGATATCTTCCTCAAGATATCCATTTCAAGAATGCCGTTTTCACGTCCATTTGCCATATTTCATAATCGAAATAGGCTGCAATGGCAAGCAATGTGCGGATGGATTTTAGCATAGCTACTGGAAAAAAGGTATCCTGATAGTCAATGCCTTCGCATTGACTATAACCTTTTGCCACTAGTCTAGCCTTGAATGTCTCCACATTCCCATCTGCACCAATCTTTCTCTTGAAGATCCATTTACACCCAATAGGTACTATACCTTCTGGTGGATCTACCAAGGTCCAGACTTGGTTTGAGTGCATCGAGTCAATTTCTGACTACATTGCCTCTAGCCATTTCTCGGAGTCGATATCTGATATCGCCTTGTTGTAGGTTTTGGGATCATCACCATGAGCACCATTACCTATGAGGAACATTTCCTCTATTTTCCTCTGAAATAATACCTAAGTATCTTTCAGGGGAGATGGAAAACTCTTTTCCGATCTACGAGGTGGAGGAGGTAGTGTTCTTATTGGCTCAACCTGATTTGGTTCCAATTGGTCCTTAGCTCGTTTGCTTGTGAGACTTTCTCATCAAGCTTAATCTGCTTTCCAATGCCGCTATCTTGAATAAACTATTTTTCAAGAAATATGGCATGTCGACTCACAATCACATTGTGGTCTTCTGGAATGTAGAAATAGTATCCTAATGACTCTTTAGGATATTTTATGAATCGAGCTCAGAAGGACCTAAACTCTAACTTGTCCGCTTGTTGTCTTTTGACATGAGCCGAACAATCCTAAATTTTGAGATGACTCAGACTTGGTTTTTTACCATGCCATATCTCATACGATGTGGTAGGAACGATTTTAGAGGGAACCCTATTCAGTAGATAAGTTGATGTTAACAATGAATGTCCCCAAAGAAAATCAGGGAGGTCTGTGAAGCTCATCATGGATTGGACCATATCCAATAGAGTCTGATTTCTCCGTTCTGAAACCTCGTTGAGTTAAGGTGATCCTAGTGGAGTCCATTAAGAGACTATGCCATTTATTTGAGATAGTCTAGGAATTTTTGGCTAAGGTATTCACCTCCTTGATCTGATCGAAGAACCTTAATGGGCTTTTCAATTTATTTTTCTACTTCATGTCTGAATTCTTTGAACTTTTCAAAAGCTTCAGACTTATGTCTCATAAGGTACACATATCCATACCTAGACAGATCATCGGTAAAGGTAATAAAGTATACAAAATTGCCTCTAGTCGGTATATCAAATGGGCCGCACACATCAGTATGTACTAGGGCAAGGAGATCTGTGGCCCTTACCCCATGTCCTACAAAAGGAAGTATATTCATTTTGCCTTGAAGACAAGATTCATAAGTTGGATATGACTCGAAAGTCAACGGACTCAATAGCCCAATTTTCTTCAATTTGTTGATCTTATCTTCTATTGTATGACCTAATCCCAGGTGCCATAGATATCTGTCGTTTGGACTATCCCTAAGTCGTTTGGCATTCACATTTTGCTCAATAGTTAGAACAGATACATCAATATGTAGCTGATAAAGACCGTTAATAAGGAAACCATTCGCAATTTTATTTCTTTCATAAAGAATGTTACAATGGTCCTTAAAGAAGGTAATCACATAGCCTTCTAGTGCTAAGCATGAAACAGAAATCAAATTCCTGCTAGCTGCAGGCACATAATAATAGTCTTTCAAAACTAAGTCTAAACCAGATGGTAATCGAAGAGGATATGTTCCCACCGCCACTGCAGCAACTCTTGCTCCATTACCGACATGTAGGATCATGTCTCCATCCCTCAGCCTCCTGCTATCCTCAAGATCCTGCATCAAAGTGCACAGATGAGCACTAGAACCAGAGTCAAGCACCCAACTAGATGTAGAAGAAACCATAAGGTTAGACTCAATAACGAGCATACCTCCAGAAGGACCTTCCTTCTTTACTTTAGGGTTGCTAGGTAAGTAGGGCAGTTTTGCTTCTAGTGGCCGCCGCTGTTGCAATGAAAATACTTTTCTTTAGCAGCGGCTTTCATCTTTGGCTCTACCTTCTTCTTCTTTCCTCCTTCCACCTTTTGCTTTTTCGCAGACTTTTTTTTTCTTTCTAGAAGATTTTCTTTTGGAAGAAGTCCATTCCATAGCAAGAACTGAGCCTTTAGAACCTTTCATAGAAAGCTCAGCGGTGACCAGCATATTCATTAATTCGGCCAAGGAATTTTGAAGTTTATGCATGTGGTAATTCATGATGAATTGCCCATATGCATCGGTCAAGGATTGTAGAATAATATCGTTCTACAGATCCAAGTCTGACTTCACACTGTGCTTCTCAAGCTCTTCCAAGTCCTTGATCATCATCAAACAGTGATCTTGGATTGACTGCCCATCACTCATCTTAGCCTTAAAAAGTCATTTCATGACTTGATACTTGGCTACGCGACTCTATTCACCAAACATCTCCTGCAGGTGATCCAACATTTGGCAAGCAGTCCCGATATCTTCATGTTGGTGCTGGAGCTCATCAGACATTGAGGCCAATATGTAATATCTGGCCTTATTATCTTCGTCTATCCATTTTTTTGGAGACGCTCTCTGTTCAATGGATGGATGGGCGGGTAAGGTGGGAGGGTCTTGGTCCAATACATGGGTTAACTTCTCGAAATCCAAAATGATTTTGTAGTTCCTGAGCCAATCTTTATAATTGGATTCGGTCAATCTATGTGTGCTCAGGATACGTGCTAATGGATTGGATGCAGATATTTTTTTGTAGAGAGTCAAAGATTCAAGTTAGATATTGTAATTATGACTTGACCAATTTATTTAGGAATTTTATTTTTAAAAAAATTAGCTCCCACTATTTTCTCTAATCTCTACAATCCCTCTGTAGAGATGCAAAAATCTCCATGATTAATGATTTCTAGTGGGTGGTGCGGTCTCACCAACTGACTCATCATCTCACCTAACAGTTATTGGTGATGGGTTAGCCAATGAGTGAACAACTCTTATTCAATGATTTTTTAATCATGGTGCACCCAAACTTAGTTTCTAATTCATTAATCTCACCATATCCAAAATATTGATCCACTCCTTAGTTAAGTCAGACCCACCATTTGTACAGACTGGATTCCTAATTGAGTCTCTTACCGCATCCAAAATATTGAGCCCAACTCATCCTTCAGCCCATAGCAACCAATGCCTAATAGACATGGTTGCGTCTTCTTGGTGCAACTGAGCCACTGTATCCAACCGAGAACAATCAACCCCGGGAAGGGCCCACACATTTACAATGGTGGAAGACCTCAGACTTAATCTTTTCTTAGGAAGAATTGATTCAGGTCTTATTAAACTAGACTTGTCATAGTCTTAACAATTATGACTAACCTAGTGTCATGGGTTAGCTCGGATTACTGACCACCTTAAATTAGAACTGAGTCGACAAATGGCTATGTAAGTGAATCGGTGGGGGATATACTGCCATAACTCGTACAGAATGCATTGCAGTCGAGTATCTCCCAACTAAAACCAAGTCAGTCCTATGTGACCAACCAACTTAACCTTAGCACCACATTATTGAAGCCAGAACCAATTAGCGTTAGCTACAATCCAAACTCTAACTCTAAGCTTAATTGTCTCACTTGTCGTGACTTGATCTTGATCTGGACTTAATCCTATTAGGCTAGTCCAATTCTAAGAATTGTGATTCATCAACAACTCTCTGATTCGGTCTGAATCACCGCTTAGACCTAATTGAGGCTTCCAAAGCCCGAACCCAGTATTAGAATATGTCTTAGATCTGAAATTTCTCAATTGTAGAAACCTAATTCAATATTTTATAATCTTAATTTTTATTTAAGTAGGGTTTCATAAATAAAATATGCACAATAAATCCTAGGGTATTCAGGATCTAGGTTTTGAGAAGTAAGTTTTGGGTTCGCTAATTAAGGCACGAACGTGCAGCACCTCACACTCATAGAACACCCCATTGGATGCGGGAGAGCCTTTAATTCTTCTTCCATTTCTCTATCGACGGACGGCCAAGAGGATGCCTTATCAGGAACATGTAATACTATTTAAAACAGTTTTAGATCTATAATCATATATTCTATATACAAATTAGATCTAATCATAGCATTTTTATGCAATACCATCTCATGTATCGGCAATCATGCTGTTTTCAGATCTAAATTATCTCATCATAATCTACAAAATTAGATTTAAACTTAATCTATCCAAAAATTAACTCGTAATCTAGATAATGATGTAGAACTATTCTACAACTAGGTTCTAGAACTGCATCAATCATATCTCATGAGATGTTAAAATTAATAATTTTATTTACTATTTTTTAAGATGTTATACCATAGTAATTAATATATAAAAAATTAGTAAATGAAATAGATCTAAAATATGATTTAATCGAATTAAATTATAAACATGCAAGATACTCTATGAACTATTCTATTTTAGAACTTATCATGCAATATTTTCTAATCTATAGATCAAATTATTTAATTTTAATTTTTTAATTTTAGATCTGATCACATCTTATGTGATATCTTGAAAAACACTTATTTTCTATTAAATACATTAAAATTAATTTAAATATTTTAGACCTGTGGCTCTGATTACCAGTTGAAGGGAATTCTAATTTTTCGACCAGATTCGTTCAGTCTGTCGACGATTCAAGAGACTATATTTTTAAAAATTTTTCTTTTTATTCATAATTTAGATTAAAATATTTTAGATCTATTTCTTACTTTTCTAATTATTAAACATAAATCTAGATAAATTAAATCAAAATTTTAATTTACCTTGATGTAAAGGTAATCCTAATTACCGTTTGATGATCTGTAAAGCACGCGAAGATTCTGGATACTGCGCCATGAAGTCGCACTGACCTCTATCTGGCTATCCACTCAAGCTAGATCTGGAGATCCACTTCTTCTCTATCATATCGCAAAATCAGATTCTGAATGCTGAATTTGGAGGATTTCAAAACATCTTTCGAAGATTAGCAATTGTCTTGCAGCAGCAGCCTATTCTAGCTTATCTGTCGCCTTTCATTCTCTCTCTCT
>QRFJ01007210.1:0-40000 GCA_006176705.1 Cocos nucifera
TAGCTTTCACAACGGACCTGATCGAATAATTTACATCATATGAAGAAACTGGGTTTGAGAGTTCATCTTAACCCTAATTTGATCAGGGCTCAAGATTAGAAGAAACTTAAACAATCACCACAGTTAGCTGTACCAAAAGGTTTGCATTCCCAAGCTCTATGATTGCCACCATTTACTAGCTAGTGTGCACTGGTGGATTTTGAGGGCAATTAGAATGATTTGATATCGATTCGATCTCTGTTTAGCTGTTCGAAATCATAGTAACCAGGTACTTCCATCAAAAGAATTTGATGATGTCGATGATAGGATCATATATATCATTACCTATACAGAAACTGAACCCTAACTGGATCACACAATAAGGGTTGGAATTTGAGTGTCATCATTGAACATAATCCAGTTCAATTGTCTATATGAGATTCAATAGGTTCAAGAAAATCATGCTAGCACTCGATTGAACCTACGTTCTTCTTTTACTATCACTAAATAGTTTGTCCTGACTGAGTCAAGGAGTTTGTATCGATTCAGAGGCCTTCATTTGTCTGAGCTGAGCTTGTCCAAGTCAGAAAAGTTGTCTTATTTTGTAAGACATTACCTACCATTTTTTGGGTCCACCTACCATTCTCGTCCTTTGACTTTGGTCAAAAGATCATCTTTGACTGGTAAACATTGAACCATTGACACTTTGACTTCTTTCCAAGTGTCAAAGATTAAAGTCTGAGGTCTTTCCACCAATTTAGATGTACGGGCCCTTATCCCCGAGGTCGATCTGTTCTCGGTGGATACAGTGGCTCAGTGCACTAAAAAGATGAACCAATGTCTTAATTAGGCATTGCAGTGCTTTGGGCTGGAGGATGAGTTGGGCTCAATATTCTGATATGATGAAAAACTCAATTAGGAAATCTTAGTCTGTGCAAATGGTGGGTTCTGACTTAACTAAGGGAGTGGATCAATATTTCAGATACGATGAGATTCATTAATTAGAGACCAGATTTGGTGCACCATGATTAGATGAATCATTGAACAGATTTGTTCTCATTGGCTAACCATCGCTCACATAACTGTTAGGTGGTGAAAGTCAGTTGGTGATACCACACCATCCACTAGACAATCATTAATCATGGAGATTTTGCACTCTATAGAGAAAGTTGTAGGGATTCCGAGAATAAACGTCGAAGCAGCAATTTATTAAAATAAAATCTCTAAATAAATGGCAGTCATAAATACAGTATCTAACTAGAATCCTTGACTCTCTATAGAAAAATATCTGCGTCAACCCATTAGCACGTATCTTGGACACACACAGACTACCGGACCCAATATAATGATTGCTCAAAAACTACAAAATTTATTTTGGGTTAACTGAGAAGTTAATCCATGTATTGGATCAGGATCCTCACCTTACCAGCCCGTACCGTCACTAAACAGAGAGGCATCTCTAAAAAATGATAGACAAAGATGATAAGGCCAGATATACATATTGGGCTTCGATGTCTTGATGAGCTTCCAGCATGAACTTGAAGATATCAAGATAAGCTGTGCTCTGCCATATATGTTGGCTCATGGATGTTGTGAACAGAGTGCAGCGCAGTCAAGTCATCAAGTCACAAATGACTTTTTAGGCAAGATGCTGATAGCAGTTCTGAGTAGTTATCACTGTCTAATGATATCAAAGACATGGAAGAGCTTGAGAAGCTTGATGTTGAAGTTTAGACTTGGACCTGCAGAATGATATTATTTGCAATTCTTAACTGAGCTATGGGCCCAATGTATCACGAATTACCACATGATGAGATTTTGCCCATATGCGATAACTTCAAATTCCTTGGCCGAATTAATGAATATGCTGGTCACCGCTGAGCACTTACTAATAGAAAATTCTAAAGGGCTTCAGTTCTTGCTCATCGGAACGGACTTCTTCAAAAGAAAGGTACCTAATGGAAAAGAAGAAATCTATTGAAAAAGCAGAAGTGGAAGACAAAGAAGAAGAAGGCAGGAATTCGAAGAAGAAGACCGACTGTCAAAGGAATATTTTCATTACAACACTGACGACCATTGAAGTGAATGCCCTCATACCTGGCCACCCTGAAGAACAAGAAGGAAGGTCCTTCTAGAGGTATGCTCGTTATTAAGTCTAACCTTACGATTTCTTCTACATCCAGTTGGATGCTTGACTCTGGTTCTAGTGCTCATCTGTGCACTTCCATGCAGGGTCTTGAGGATTGCAGGAGGCTGAGGGATGGAGACATGATCCTACCCGCGTCGGTAATGGAGCAAGAGTTTTGCTGCATGTGGTGGTGGGAACATATCCTCTTCGATTACCATCTGGTTCTAGACTTAGTTGTGATGACTGTTATTAGTGCCACAGCTAGCAGAAATTTGCTTCTATTTCATGCTTAGCACAAGAAGGCTATGTGATTACCTTTTTTAAGGACCATGTAACATTCTTTATGAAAAAAAAATAAATTGCAAATGGTTTCCTTATTAATGGTCTTTATCAGCTACATATTGATGTACCTGTTCTAACTATCAGCAAATATGAATGCCAAACGACCCTAGGGATAGTCCAACGATAGTTCTATGGCACCTAAGATTAGGTCATATAGCAGAAGATAGGATCAACAAATTGGAGAAAAATGGGCTATTGAGTCCATTAACTTCCAAGTCATATTCAACTTGTGAATTTTATCTCCAAGGCAAAATAACCAAACTTTCTTTTGTAGGAACATGGGGAGAGGCACACAGATCTCCTTGCCCTAGTACATATGATGTGTTAGCCCATTTGATGTGTCGGCTAGAGGCAATTTTGTCTACTTCCATTACCTTTATCCTGATCTGTCTAGGTATGGGTATGTGTATCTTATGAGACAAAGTCTGAAGCTTTTTGAAAAGTTTCAAGAATTCAGACATGAAGTAGAAAAATAAATTGAAAAATCCATTAAGGTTCTTCGATCAGATCTGAGGAGGTGAATATCTTAGTACAGAAATTCCCCCTAGACTCTTCTTAATCAATGGACTCCATCAGGAAACACCTCAACTCAATGGCTTTCAGAACGAAGAAATCAGACTCTACTGGATTATGATCCGATCCATGATGAGCTTACAGACCTTTCTGATTTTCTTTGGGACATTCATTGTTTAACTTTCTAATTATATCTACTGAATAGGGTTTCCTTTTAAGACCGTTCCTACCACACCGTAATGAGATATGGCATGGTAAGAAATCAAGTCTGAGTCCATCTCTGAATTTGGGTTGTCCGACTCATGTCAAAGACAAACAAGCCGGACAAATTAAGAGTTTACGGTCCTTTAAGAGCTCGATTCAAAATAGGATCATCTAAAGAGTCATTAGGAAATACTATTTTTTCTTACATTCCAGAAAGACCAACATGTGATTGTGAAGTCGACATGCCATCTTTTTTGAAAAATAGTTATTCAAGATGCAGCATTCGAAAGTAGATTAAGCTTGATGAGAAAGTCTCACAAGTACAATGAGCTAAGGATCAATTGGAACCAAATCAGGTTGAGCCAATAAGAATACTACCTCCTCCATCTCGTAGATCAGAAAGAGTTTCCCATCCCCTTGAAAGATACTTAGGTATTTATTCAAAGGAAGTAGAGAAAATGTTCCTCGTAGTAATGGTGCTCATGGTGATGATCCCGAAACTACAACGAGGCAGATATCAGATATCGACTTCGAGAAATGGCTAGGGGCAATGCAGTCAGAAATTGACTCGATGCACTCAAACCAAGTCTGGACCTTGGTAGATCCATCAAAATATATAGTACCTATTCGGTGTAAATGGATCTTCAAGAGAAAGATTGATGCAGATGGGAATATGGAGACATTCAAGGCTAGACTAGTGGCAAAAAGTTATAGTCAACGCGAAGGCATTGACTATCAGGATACCTTTTCTCCAGTGGCTATGCTAAAATCCATCCGCACATTGCTTGCCATTGCAGCCTATTTCGATTATGAAATATGACAAATGGACGTAAAAACAACATTCTTGAACGGATATCTTGAGGAAATTCTATATGGATAGTCCTAGGTTTCACATCCAGTAATACTGCATCACAAGATTTGCAAGCTGCAAAGGTCCATATATGGACTTAAGCAAGCATCTCGGAGTTGGAACACTCATTTCAATGATGTGATCAAAACGTTTGGTTTCATCAAAAATGAAGATGAACCATGTGTCTTCAAAAAGGTCAGTGGGAGCGCTGTTGTCTTCTTCGTATTGTATGTAAATGACATCCTCCTTATTGGAAATGTATTCCTATGATGACAACAGTCAAAATTAATGATTGTCCAAGGAATTCTGCCATGAAAGACCTAGGTTGAAGCATTCTTTATTCTAGGAATTTAAGGTCTATAGGGATAGACCGAATAGGATAGCTAGACTTTTACAGAAGATTGTACATAGAGAAGTACTAAAGAGTTTAGTATGAAACTCTAAGAGGGGATTAATAACCTTCAACATGGTATTATCTTTCCAAGAAGTGTGCCCTAGCACACTTGAGGAAATAGAAAACATGAGCAAATCCCTATACTTCTCAATAGGGCATCATTCTATGCCAATGCTATGTACACGGATCTGATATTAGCCCATGCTGTGAGTGTCCAGCAGATATCAATCAAATCCAGGTGAAGAAATACTGGACTTCTATGAAATGTATCCTTAAGTACTTAAGAAGAACTAAGGATATGATGTGGTTTTTGTAACGGAAACTCCAAGTCCGGGATAACATACTCGAATTTCATGTCGATATAGATAATCTAAGTCGACATTTGAGAGTCTGTTTGTGTGCAATGTGGTGTTTCAGCTGGAAGATTCAACGCAAACATGATAGCAGATTCCACCATGGAAGCAGAATATATCGCTGCATCAGAAGGCTGTGACAGGAAGCTTCTGGTACAAGAAGTTTGCTGCAGAAATTGGAGTAGTGCCATCAGATGCCATTCCTCTATAGTGGCGAACAACATGGCGCCATAACCCTTGCTAAAGAGCCGAGGTCTCACCAAAAATTCAAGCACATTGAGGCGGCAATACCACCTCATTCTACGATTACCTTGAGACGATTATGTCAGGTCAAGAGAGTCAACTCCCAAGATAAGTGGCAGACCCACTTACAAAGTCGTTCGCAGCAGAAGATCAAGCCCACTTGAAGAAGATGGACTTAGACTTATATTATAGCCAATTGGCTTTAGGATAAGTGAAAGATTGTTTAAGCATATATGTACCCTAGAAGTCAGAATTGGCTGACACTTATAATACACTTCTAGGGGCAAAATTATAATTTTGACTAATATCAATAAAATGGATTATTTTCTATCGCATATGTGTATTTATGTCTATGATACATCCTTTGAATTAATGATAATGATAATTCATATTTTCAAGAGTTAAAAATTTAAGACATGAATAATCATTATTAACTCATAAAATGCTCTTGACCATAGGATCATCACGAGGATGGTGATTGATCCGAAAGATTGGTGTACAATCGCTTCTCTTTAGTAGATGAGTCTTGATTCTATGGTGTGGAGACACCGGAGCGATAGTATAGATACTCATTAGAGAACGAGGGCACTGAGTATGACCACCTCGAGTAGTTATTAGGAAGTCTACCTTCTCATCAATGACTAACTCGATGCTATAGTAGTGTGTCTGGTTCTTTGACCTGAGGTGCATTGGCAGTTCACCTTGAGGGTGTTATAGTTTGACTACACCATTACTCGGTCTCCTAGCCATATGGAACTCTGAGGTATATGTTGGCTATAGCATGTTCATTGTAGGAACTGGATAGCATCAAGATGAAATCTATCTACCTCGGTGGTAGAGGAGCAGCCCTATGATGATCATGAGAATCAAGTTCTGAAGCCCATGGCCATGATAGAGTGAAATAATAGAAAGAGTTTCTATTTAGCTTTTCACATCGGATCTGAATCGAATGATTACATCATATGATAGAAACTAGGGTTTGATGAGTTCACCTTAATCCTAATTTGATTAGGGCTCAAGATAGAAGAACTTAATCACACAGATAGCTGCACCAAGAGGTTCATATTCAGCTCTGATGGTGTTGCCACCATATACTGCTAGGTGTCATTGGTGGATTTTTGGAGCAATTAGAATGATTTAGATGATCGATCATTCTAGCTATTCGAATCAGAAGAGTTTTGATCCATCGAAAGGAGTTTCGATGATGTCGATGATAGAGATCATGACATATTCCATTACTATACAGAACCGAATCTAACTAGGTCATACAAACAAGGGTTTAAATCTGATGATCATCAATTGAACTGATCCAATTCAATTGATCTGAATGAGATTCAATTAGGTTTAAGAAAATCATGCTAGCACTCGATTGAACCTAACGTTCTTCTTTTACTATCATAAATAGTTGTCCTAACTGAGCCAAAGAAGTTTGTGCTCGATCAAAGGCCTTCATTTGGTCTGATTGGAGTTGTCCATATCAGAAAAGGTTGTCTTATTTTGTAAGACATTACCTGCCATTTTTGGTCACCTATCATTTCTCGTCCTTTGACTTTGGTCAAAAGTTGACCTTTGATTGGTCAAATATTGACCATTGACACTTTGACTTCTTTCCATGTGTCACGCACCTATTGGAGAGCTGGTGGATCCTGTCCTCCTACTAGAATCTTGCAAGGAGGAGGGCACACGCCACCCTTGGCGTGTGCCTAACCTGGTGGCGTGTGCCCAAGCTGGAGGCGCCTAGGAGTCCCTATTGGATAGGGACTCCATCTTCTTTTTGGATTTCGATTAGAATTCTCCTAAGAACCAACTTTGACTGATCTTAGACACCATCTAAGGAGAAATCCAGGAGACTCTATTCCCACCAATCAGATTTAGATCTGATTTCACAAAGGGTTATATGATTGGTTGGGAAGAAGAGGAGTTGGATCACGCTTAGTCTATAAATAAGACCCTGCGCCCAACTCAAAGAGCATCATAATTCTCCATGCCCCAAGACTGCTTCTCCTCTCCTCCTCCATGCCAAAGCACCTTCTCCCTCTCCTCTCCATGTCCAAAAAGGTTTGGATTCTTGGTTGGTGCAATCCAGATGAGAGAAAGGCGATTGAAAGCTAGAAGGTTGCGTTGCTGCAAAGGACAACTGTTGATCTTCAAAAGGAGTTTTGAAGATCCTCTAGATCAAATCTAGCTCTAATTTTTAGAGACATGATAGAGAAAAAGAGGATCTCCAGATTCAGTCCAAGTGGATACCGATAAAGGCTAGGTACTTGCGTGGCTAGATCCAGAACCTTTCGCTGCTTACAGGATCATCAACGGATAATAGGATTACCCACTTCAAGGTAAATTTAATTTAATTTAATTTATCTAAATTTATTTTAATTATTAAAATAATAAGAATCAGATCTAAAACATTTCAAATCTGATTAGGATCAAAGAAAAAAAAATTGAAATATATCTCTTGATCTGATCAGATCTGAACGAATCTGGCCTGGAAAATCAAGATTTTCCTTCAGGAGGAAGCTGTGACACGGGTTCAGAGTAAAGGGATGCAGAGGAAGGACCTATATTCCAGCATCAGTGCTGGGGCTGTACAGATCCAGGTGGAGAGGATTGTGCAAGGAGACAAGCGTGGCTCTAAGGGGATAGTGTCAGATGGAGCATCAGGATATGTGGCAAGTGCCAGTAAAGGAATGTTGCATGATTTCTAGAAAAGTTCAGAACAAGTGATGCAGTTACCAAGCAGAAGGATACCTACAATTTTAAAGGTGGTGTAGAGGAACAAGCCAAGAACTTCAATGGTGGAGGCAGTCATCCCGAAGGCCTCAAAGAGAGCTCAGCAGTTAAAGAAGAATAGCAGTGGCAAGGTGAGCACGAGGGGCTATCAGGACATGTAGGGATAGCAAAATCATGTAGGAGGATGTTGCCAGGTGTGCCAAGGCTTGGGCGCATCAAGGTGAAAATTATAGGTGGTATGGTGCTCCCAAGCCTTGGGAGGCCACGAGCGGAGCCAGGATGAGGGCTCCGAGGAGGCTAGGATAGATGTGGTCCTAGGGCTAGGACAGGAGTTGTCCTAGGATGGAGGTGGCATATAGCTCTTCACGGGCTTGAGGTTCAGGTATTGAGGGCCTTAAGGGGCTTGGTTGGTGCTTCGAAGATCTGGGATACAAGATGGAGCAAGGAGCCAAAGTTGGAGCTTGAAGGCTATAGAAAAAGAATTTTCTATAGGTTAGCCGACTCAGTCTAAAATTGGGTCGGCTAAGTCTCAGAGCACAGGCAAAATAGAGAGCTGCATATTTGAGACTACTGGCACAGCACAGGACTAGGTCGGCTAAGTTTCAAACTGAGCCGACCCAGTGGAACTTAGCCGGCTCAGTGCTAAGACTGAGTCGGCTCAGTGCGTGGGCAGAGTTACGCGAGGATCTATTTTAGGCTAGGGTATGGGTTGATCCTAGGGATCTTAAGGCCTGATTTGAGAGGTCTTAAGGTGGCTAATTCATGTATGGGTTGGGTTAGCCTAGGAGAGTTTTTGAGCTAGGATTTATTAAGATTCATGTGAAAACTCTAGGATATATAAACCAGGATCTTGTAACTTTTACAATAAGATTGGAATACAATTGAGCTTTTCTCCCTAACTCTCTCTTCTCTCTGGTTCCAACACCAAAAATCCTAGCTTCTCTCATCTTTCTTAAATTTTTTTTAGTTTGCTGGATTAACACCTAGGTTCATGCAAGAAATCGGATCTACGGTTGTGGCTCTGAGCAGCCATAGGAACAACACCTCTGTCACTGATCATATATTATACATGATCAAGCTGATAGAGCACTTGAGCAAGCTCGACTTTTTCTTGCACAAACAACTTGAAAAAGATGCAATACTGAACTCGCTCAAGTCTTATCTCTCAGTCCTTACACATTATAGAATGTCAAAGCCTAAAGTAGACTACCATGGGTTACTGGGCTTACTTCAGAACTTTAAGAAGGATCACCAACTCCATAAGAAGTCGGTGAACTTAGTGGGAGGTTCGTCTTCTCGTTCTTGATCCTTTGAAAAAGAAAAGAAGAATAAGAAGAAGAAAGCCAAGAATGTGCATGTTCATGCTAGGACACCTATGCAAGTTCAGACCCCAAAGACCAAGCCCGATAAGAGTCAAGCCGAATGCTTCTTTTGCAAGAAGCAGAAGCACTGAAAGAGGAACTATCCTTAGTACATTACCTTCCTGGATTCGAACAGGTAGAGAAAGAACCAAGCTGTTGCTGGACAAAGTATTTACATGATAACTTCTTGCAATTTTTCTATTCATGATATTACTAACTGGGTATTGGATACCGGTAGCCCTTACCATATTTGTAATTCATTGCAGGGGTTGTAGGTCAGTAAAAGATTCAAGCAAGGTGAGAGATTTCTGAACGTTGAAGATAGAAAACCAGTTCTAGTTTTAGCTTTAAAAATTTTGAAACTTGTATTTGAATCTCATACCATTGTTCTTAGTGATTGTTATTTCTATTTTAGTTTCTTTTTAAATATCATTTCTGTAGGCCTTTTGGCCATGAACAATTATAAAATTTCAATAAAGAAATGAGTTTGTAATGTCATTATGAATGGTGTTACTGCTTTCTATGGATAATTGAACAATGGTGTATATATGTTATCACAATCTATTAATGTAGTCTATTCTACTAGTAAGCACCCTAGATTAGATAGTGTATCAGATATCTACTTATGGCACTATAGGCTAGGTCATATAAATAAGAACATGATAAACAGATTGACTCAAGAGGGAATCCTCGAAGTCAATGATTGTGAATCACTTCCAACCTATGAGTCCTGTCTTTTTGGTAAAATGACCAAGTCATCTTTTAGTGGAAAAGGTGAGAGAGCCAATGAGTTCTTAGATCTAGTACATACTGATGTATATAGACCAATAAGCATAAGTGCCAAAGGTGGATATGTCTACTTCATCACTTTCACAAATGATCTATCTAGATATGGATATGTCTATTTGATGAAACATAAGTCGGATTCTTTTGAAATGTTCAAACGATTCCGAAGTGAAGTAGAAAAACAAACTGGAAAGAGTATTAAAACTCTTTGATCTAACCGAAGAGGAGAATACCTTTCTGGTGAGTTTCTCACATATCTAGGGAAAAATGAAATTCTCTTCCAACGGACTCCTAGAATACCATAGCATAATGGTGTGTCTGAAAGGAGGAATCGGACTTTGTTAGACATGGTCCGATCCATGATGAAATTTGCTAGCTTGTCGATATTCTTCTAGGGACATGCACTCTAATCGACTTATTATCTATTAAATAGGATTCCAAGTAAGTCTGTAGTTAAAATCCTATATAAGATATAGATAGGACGTAAGCCAGCACTTTCACATCTTAGGATTTGGGGGTGCCTGGCTTATGTCAAATGATTAGTTACAGACAAACTTGGACCTAGGTCTGACAAATATACATTCATAGGATACCCAAAAGAGACCAAAGGATATTATTTCTATCATGCTAATGAATAAAAGATGTTCGTCAGCCTTAGGACAACCTTTTTGCAAAAGAAGTTCCTTGATGAAGAAACTGTTACCTCTAAGGTTGAACTTGATGAAGTTCAACAGATAGAAAGTCCAACATAGAATGTTGAACCTAAGTTGAAATTGATTAGATCAGATATGAAGCTTAGTGAATCCGCACCATTAAGACGATCCGGCAGAGTACCACACCATCTGCATAGATACTATGGATTCTTGGTCCAAGATGGTGATCCCATCGAACTCAATGAGAACGATGAGGATCCGATCACTTATATGGATGCGATGCAGAGATTCAACTCTGAGAAATGGCTAGAAGCCATAAGATCTAAAATGGATTTCATGAAGGTCAATGATGTATGGACATTAGTTGATCCATCTGAAGGGGTTAAACCCATTGGATGTAAATAGATCTTCAAAAAGGTGGAGACCTATAAAGCCCATCTGGTTGCTAAGAGGTATCATCAATGTTATGGTATTGACTATGACGTGACGTTCTCCCCTGTGATAATACTCAAGTTCATTCGGATCATGCTTGCCATTGTTGCCCATCTGGATTATGAGATCTGGCAGATGGATGTGAAGACAGCTTTCCTAAATGGAGAGCTGATCGAAGAGATGTATATGATATAACCTAAAGGGTTCACATCCATAAATGAGTCCAAGATGTGTAAGCTTCAAAGATCCATTTATGGATTGAAGTAGGCATCTCGGAGTTGGAACATGCATTTTGATAAAGTGATCAAAACGTATGGCTTCGTTAAGAATGGAGAAGAATTCTGCATTTATAAATGGGCAAATGGTCCAGTAGTGGTATTTCTTATTTTGTACGTGGACGATATTCTCTTAATTGGGAATGACATCCCCACACTACAAGGAATAAAAGTCTGATTGTCATCACAGTTCTCCATGAAAAACTTGGGTGAAGCATCCTACATTTTAGGTATGAAGATCTATAGGGATAGATCTAATATGATACTTGGTATATCCCAATTCACGTACATAGAAACTGTGCTGAAGAGGTTCAGCATGGAGAAATTCAAAAGGAGCTATCTTTCGATAGGCCAAGAAATTTTTCTCTCTAAGAAGGATTGTCCGACAACTCCTTAAGAGAGAGAGCGTATGAGTAGAATTTCATATGCTTCGGTAGTGGGGTCTATTATGTATGCAATGATATGTACGAGATCAGACGTGGCATACTCACTAGGAGTAGTGAGTAGATACCAGTGTGACCCTGGAGAAAATTACTGAAAGATGGTTAAAATCATCCTTAAATATTTGAGAAATACTAAGAATCAATGGTTGATTTATGGTGAGTCAGATCTGAAGCTTGTGGGATTTACAAACTCTAGCTTTCAATCTGATCATGATGATAGTAAAAGTGTGTTGGGATATATCTTTATCCTAAATGATGGAGCCATTTACTGAAAAAGTTCCAAGCAGCATATAGTGGCTGACTCTGTTTGCAAAGTAGAGTACATGGTAGCATCAGATGCAGCAAAAAAAATTATGTGGCTGAGGAAGTTCATCATCAAGCTCGGAGTAGCACCCTCCATTGATGGTCCAGTTCTACTCTATTATGACAGCACTGGCGCCATAGCTCAAACAAAGGAACCAAAGGCACACCAGCGAATAAAGCATATTCTGCACCACTTTCATTTGGTCTGTGAGATCATGGATCGTGGTGACGTCGACCTTCAAAAGATCAACGAAAAAGAGAATCTAGCCGACCCCTTCACTAAAGCTCTGACAATCAAGGAGTTCGACAATCATAAGTCGAAAATAGGTTTTAGATACTATGCTGAGTGGCTTTAGGATAAGTGGGAGTTGTTAAAAATTATCTTCCAAAGTCAATCATCAACCTATTGACAGTTGAGATATTGTAATTAATTTATTAATTAATAAAAAATATTTTGGCATCTTTTTTCATCACAAGTTTACATCTTCTAATGAACTCCATTGTTGTGATGAAGTTCTTAGGACTATTTAGTTTCAATAAAGAGAGAATTTATCGATTAGCCCTTAAATTTGTTCACGACCAAATGATAGACTGTTAATTAGAACGACAGCGTCTATCAAGCATAGGTCACATATGCCATATAGGTTGGTTGTACTCTTAACCAAGGTATATAGAGACACTGGTATGACATACAGATGAGATGTATGGATACATCGTCATTGAATGTGACCAACTCTAGAGCATTCTATTGTCAAGAATATTTCTGATGAGATATAGGTATAAGTATCCCTTAGACCTGAGATTACCTCAGTGACTTGCAAGCAACTCACTGTGCTTTGGTATCGGACTAACTGAATTTCTAATAAAGCTTCTGGACACAATCAAGTACTTGTAAAGTCGGAATGTGATCAAGATGAAATTGACCACTCCAAGAGTTGGAGAAGAATGTATTACTGTATTTCAATATAGCAAAACCTTGGTTAGGATAATCCATCAGATGGATTTGGTATTTTAAAATACAATGTGGACAATCTAATTAGAGTTGACAATTGAACTCTAATATGCCCTACGAGCATTGTGGTCAAGGGGATAAATTTATGGAAACTATATCCGCATGGGTTCTAAGAATGATGTTCTACACCTTCGACCTATCTGGCCGTCGGATATCATTGCTAGATAATCATTTTGATTGGTATAAAAATTTATTTCTATGCTACCGACTTAAGTTTGGACCTATGAGGTCATATATATTAGAGCTTATGATCTGATCGGATGGTTGATCAATGATTAAGAATTGTTCTAGGGAGATTGGTGTTTAACCTAGTGCAAGTGTTGCAAGAGGATCGATTAGCAATTGGGTTGCTAATTGACTTAATTTAATTAAGCCAATAGACTAAGATTAAGTCTAATTAAATATGATTTAATTAGATTTAGTTTGGGCTTGATTGGATCAAGTCCAATTGATTTATTGGATAAGCCAAGTGTAAGGAAGGACTAGTCCCAGTCTAACTAGGACTCAAATTAACCCAATTTTCTAATTTGATTAAAAAATAAATTAGAATTAAATCTAATTTAATTTGATTTAATTAAGTTCTTAAATAGGTTAGGATCTTTTTTAATTGGGTTGGTTTAATCTTGATTTTATTTGGTTAAAAGATCTTATTTGACCAAGTCAAAATAGGAGTCCTAGTGTGACTAGGACTCCCTATCTTCTTATGCCACCTTGGTCCCAATGCCCTCATACCTATTTTTTAGATATTTTTCATGAAAAATTCCTTTCTTCTTGATTTTCATGCCTCCTCTCTTCCTCTAAGTCATATTTGGAAGTTAGGTGAAAGACCAAGTCAAAGGAGGAATTGGTTTTGCTTAGGATTTTATGAGATAGAATCCTTGTTAACCAAAACATCTTCCCTTGAGTGTCGCCCGCTCTTTTAATTAATTTTTTTCTTATTTTATGAAAATAATCTCTTTTTTTGTGCACCCTCCCTTGCTGGTCCATGCCAAAAATTATGGAGGAGGCGCCCAAGAGTTGGATGCCCCAATAACTTCCCATGTTTGGATATTCCTAGTTTAGAAATTTGACCTAATTTGGATTTCCTATTTATTGGATAAATTTATTCTAATTTTTTATGAAATATAGAGCTTTGAGAGAGGTTTAGGGTGTGCAAAAATTAGAGAAAGAGGGTCCTTGGGTGTGGGGGTTCCGTAGGTACCAAACTAGGTATCTCGGTGAGAGAAAAAAGAAGAAGAAGAGGATCTTCTTCTAGGACTATTTTATTTTCAATCTCTCCTATTTTTTGAATTTTTTTGAGAGAGTCTCAGATCAGCAAACTCTCATCTTCCTTTTCATATTTTGGAGAGTTCAAATTTCAAAGAAGGGAGCATCGGATCGACCATCGAAGAGGGATCAGCACAGTACCAGCAGGCTGTGCTGATTTTCTGCATCGAACTTCAGATCAGAAATCGTAGGCTCGTGTGGATGACTCCTAGAGGTCGAATACGTGTACGGCTCATGACTTCATCCTTAAGTCCGGATCAGTAAGTTAGAATGTCTAAACTTACTTAAGTAATAGATCTGATCTATAAACTTCATATTTGCATTTGATGTAGTATAGATCTAGGTTGATTTGATCGATCTTTTTTCTTTCTTATTTGATTTTAATTTTTGATTTAATATCATGCCTTAATCATATAATAGTTCTGAGATCTAGATATTTAAATGGTTATTTAAATAAATTTTAGATTTATTTAAATCTTCTACTGCAAGATCTTGAAAAAATTTCAAGATCTACTTGTGAAATCCTAGATCTGGTTCCTTCATCAAGTATATGCCAATTACGTCAATTTATGCTAACCAAACTAGAAAATTAAAAAATGGTTAAAGTGAAACGAATGAATATATTCTAGAAATCATTAAATCAGCATAAGAGTCCAACAATGTGGTGTCAAGTATATGCCAATTATATCAATTTATGCCAACCAAACTAGAAAATTGAAAAATGGTTAAAGTGAAATGAGTGAATCTATTCTAGGAATCATTAAATCATATAAATAATTATTCTAATATCTCATAAAAATTTGTCTCATAGAAGCTTTTTTATACCAAGTACTAGGGCAATATCCTCTGTTTGGAATACCAACATCATCCTAACGTTGTGTTTGATAGCCAGCAATCTATCCAGATTGCTCGTAATTTAAAAAAGCCCCACCATATTACCATATTTAGTATGCTTTTTAAGTTGGTAATCTAGATTGCCAGAAAATCTAAATTACCTCTCATGAGATAATTTAGATTATCAATGGGAGGGATGGCTATCCAGATTATCAAATATTTAATAATCTGACAATGATATATTTAAACGAAAATACTCTCATAAAAATATAATATAATATAATATTATAATAATATTATAATATAATATTATATTATGAATATTATTATAATAAGAATATAATAATAATGATATATTATAATAATATAAAAATAATATATTATAATAATATTATACTAATATAATATAATATAATATAATATAATATAATATAATATTATAATAATATAATATAATAATATAATAATAATATATGATAATATCATTAGAATATATTATAATAATATTATATTATATTATATTTATATATTATAATATATAATATATATTTATATTAGAAATATAATATAATATATTATATTATAATAATATATTATAAATATAAATATATATTAGAATATAATATATTATATATTATATATATTTATATTTTATACATGAGATGTGATTTTTAATAAATTTGATTTGAGGGTATTTTGTAAATTTGATGTTATATTATCAGTAATCTAATTATCATACCAAATATGTTAATTTAGATTTCTAAAAATTTTACTGCAACATTACCTACGTATACCAAATACAGTAATTAACATTATTGGCAATCTATCCAGATTGTAGGTAATCTAAATTACTACTGCCTGCTAATGTACCAAATGCAATCTAAGCACTTTGTCATATCATTCCAGTAATATAATAGCTAATATACTAATGCTTTTTCCTATATGATTTTTGGAATATCAAATATGTAGGGAATGTGAATCATTTAATCAACTCAAGATGACTATCTATCAACCCGTGCCTTATGCTACCCATCTATTTATTATAATGCTCTAGTCTACAACAACAACTAGCCAACCTAGTTGATTATCTTTGCTTTGGACTTTCCCGGGCTTAGGCTCTGTCCTACCTCATCCTTATTTTTTGTTATGCCATTTGGTGAATTCATATTGAGGACATGAGATTAAATATGGCTCATAATATATATATATATATATATATATATATATATATATATATATATATATATATATATATATATATATATATATATATATATATATATATATATGCCACATTTATTATTTTGAAGATCAATAATCTATACTTTTTTTATTAATCAAGATATATATATATATATATATATATATATGCCACATTTATTATTTTGAAGATCAATAATCTATACTTTTTTTATTAATCAAGATACACATGAAACTTTACCCACCTTTGACCATCTTAGTAATGCATGAACTTAACATAGTATAAATATCATAGAATGATATCAATATGATGCCACTGCCCTAACTATCAAAGCTGATGATATAGATAAATTACAACATCGAAACTTTAATAAACTAAAGAAACTAATTTCACCAAATTTAACATATAGTTAGGCAAACAAGAAATTTAAAATTTATAAAATTTGATATAAACCAGAACATAATGTCTCAGAATTTTTAAATTAGTGGATCCATTAACATATCTTTAAAATGTTATAAAATGAGTGGAAAATAAAATCAGATGAAACCTTATTTTCCTGATATATAAATGAAAAAAATACTTTCATGTTAACATTCACATATTAAAAACTTAAAATTTTCAAAAAAAATAAAAAACCAAAATATATCTTCTTTGGACAAGACATGCCAGTAGTAGTCAAGGGCCAATCATATAGCTCAAATAAAAAATGTATAAAAAATTCCACTAGAAACATCGGAGCTTTGGTCCCAGGGGATTCGACAATTGCTTGATTTAGCATATGTGAGTCAATGAGCTAAAGAAGGTAGGAAGACTTGTGAATGATCGACAGAATTCAATATGAAGGGTGCAACTAAGTGAAGCCATCATTCATCAATGTTGTGATAGAGATTGAGAATATTAAATGTGACATGATTTATCTTTATAAAAGAAGTTTTTTTTATCTTAACATGAGAAGATACAATTAAGGGAGGAATAGTGGCTCTAAAAAAAATCTAAGGTTAGAAAAATACATATTTTTTTACAGAAGTTAGTTTTGAGTCAGTATTGGGTTGCAATTTTTATTGACAACCATAATATAAATATGTTGTTTATTAGATTAAGATTAGAAAAAAATAAAAATATATTTATGTTTGTGTGTATAAAGTAGTTGAAAATAATAATTAATGGATCATTATCCCTTTCCATTGCATTCCATCCTATCATTCCTAGATGATAGAATGGGAATGTTGATTATGGTTCCCTCTTTTTTATTTTTTATTTTTTTTTAAATTTTGAGTTTGGTGCTGCTTCAATCTTGTCATCCAAATATAGCAGTTATATTGTTTTAGTTGGATCACATAAATTTTGAGACATCATCTATATATCTTTTTATTAGGATCGACTGATATAGGTTATTAGGGAATAATGCATAGTAGATTATGGTATTCATAGAGAAAAGAAGAAAAATTTAAAAAATATAATTATATTAATATAAAATATAGAAAATTCATATGGTTCGAAATCTTTTGCTCCTAGTCCATGGCCGTATAGCATAATATTTTTCAATAAAAATAGAAAGTTTACAAGAGAAAAGAGCAAAAAAGAATCTCTTTTTTTTCTCTTCTAGATGTAACAACAATCCCGAAAAAAAAATCCCTCCTAAAGATTTTTTAGCACCCTAGGATAGCACATAAGAAGAATCAAAGCTCTTTTTCTTTCTTTCTTCCTCTCTCTTTTTCTCTCTTGGAAAAACAGGCGATTTGCTATCTGCTCACTGCGTTACAGGACCCCTATCGCCCACAGGTCCTTTCAAAAGGCCTCAAATCAGTTCAATCCACTTCCAAACAGGTCTCTAGAGTTTTGTCCAAACTCTAATTAGTCCATTGCCATCCGATCAAGTCTTAGATCAAGCTTGATTAACTTTGAAATGCCATCATCCATTGGATCGCATTCTACTGATGGTTACTGTGCCCATGCACCGCACGTAGACCAGATCTGCCGAGAACCATGCTGAATCACCACACGCCATGTCGTTGCCTATATGAAAAAACTCCCGTAAGCTGTATGATTTTCCCCATAGACCCTTTAAGGATCTACATCCATCGTGTCGACCGTATGGCGATGCCATGTGGCAGTGGACCACCATGCACCGTGTGCGTGCTTGGGCCTGCATGCCAGGTTGGGCCACACCTAGCTATAAATTAGCCTCCTCTTGGACTGAACCATGGCTTGCTGCGGACTAGGCCCTCTTACGGGCCTTTTCTTCATATGGGCTTCTTTTTAGACTTGTTTTTGCTGCAAACTTGACTGATCTCTTCTTGTGGATGGGTGGATGGACTAGACTCCATCACCCAAGACTTTTACCACACTTTATTGCTGAACTACGTGGAGTTGCAAAGAATATAAATTGATAAGTAGACTATGAGAAAAAACCCAGGTTAAATGGATAAATCAGATAATGATATTTTCATGAGCTTTATATTAACATATTTTTTCTTCTTTTCAATTCACAACAACAAATAAATAGTGCCTACATCAAACAAAGTTCTATTTATTTCTTTCTTCTTTTGAAATGCTTTTAGAGGGTGAGAGCTTTGCGATGACCAGTATACGATACCATTTTGTGAATTGTGAATCAAAAAACAGAAACACAACAAAAATACACTATTATCCCTCCGCCGGCCCAGCCAACAAGCACAGCTGCCAGTTTTCCTTATCCATCCGTCGGGCCCATCTCATGATTCATGAGGCGGCCCGGAGGACTGCGTTCCATCAACGGTACCGTAGGCTCCCCCCTCCTGCAAGGCGGCCTTCTCCTCCACCGTCCCCTCCGAGCCAGTCCCCGCTCCCGCGCCAAAGCCTACCCTCCGCCCGCATTCCCCCGTCTCCTCTCTCACGCATTTCCGCATCAAACTTTCGTTCATCTTTCCCCCATCACCTCCGTCCTCCCTCCTTCTAGGGTTTGCTCTTGCAGGCACCGGTTCTCCTGTTCCAACACTCTTGGAGCGAGAGAAGGATCCAGAGATCCCACCGTCATGTCTTCGGAGGTCGTAATCCGAGATCCAGAATCATTGGAGAAGAAGAAGGACGCGATCCGGAATGCCGGCACGAGCAAGCTCCAGGTGTTTTTTTTTTTCCGTTTGGTTTTGTTCTCGTAATCCATTTTGTAATCATATCAGTATCAAGTTATTTGATCTTTCGTTTCTTTTTGACTTATATTAGGTGATTGCTGATTTTGATGGTACGCTTACAAGGTATTGGATCGATGGTTGCCGCGGCCAGAGTATGTCTCTTTTCCATTCAGTGAAAACATGCGTCTAGAGTTTGACGGGTTTGGTTTTGATTGTTCTTTGGTGTTTGGAGTAGGCAGCCATGGGTTGTTGCAGCAGGGGAACCCGGAGTATGATGCCAAGAGGCAAGCATTGTATGAATACTATCACCCGTTGGAGTACTCACCCACGATACCCATTGAAGAGAAAACAAAGCTAATGGAAGAGTGGTATATGCAAAATTGCTTCACATACCCTTAGATTGATTATTTTCCCTATCTTATTAATAGTTTAATAGCTTTTCTATCAATGAGTGGAAATCTGCCAATTGGTTATGGACTAGACCGGCTTCGTCAACTTTCACACAGTTGAAGTTCTTTTTGCCTGCTTTTGATTTCCTTAAACATTGATGGCCATCAATTGTTTTATGGACTAAATGGATTTGATATAACATGCATTAATGTTATTGGTACTTCTGCTACAAGTGTACATCAAGGAGCTTGGGTGACTAACTGTTATTTAAATTTGTGCGTAAATGTGATTGAGGATGTGCATGTAAGTAGGTGTGCACATGTTGACTTGTGGTTTGTGTGCGTGTGTGCATATGTTTACTAACTGTCATATGCTTGTACTAAAAGATCTACCAATATTTAGGATCATGCCCTATGCCATTTATAATTTGGCTTAGATCTTTTACATTTCTTACATTTCTCACCCATGAAACTAGTCTTTGATACATGCAGGGAGCATCCATATTGGATTATGACTATTTTTGTCGTTTTCTAAACTAGCAAGCACAACCCTTGTTGTTATATGAATAATATTAAACCAATTTCATGCTAACTTTTCTTCCTTAACGAACATAATTTACTCATATCTTTGTGTTTCTGTGTCCAATGTTTTTGAAGAAGGAATGCATATCTCACAATGTAGGAACTTGATTGAGTAATAACATTTTCTAATTTCTCTCAAATTTGGGGTCTGGTGACTAATTGTTTGGATAACTGAGACTATAATCATTATTTTAGTTACATACCTTTAGAACTATACTTGGTCTGGTTATAGTTCTCTATAAAGAAAAGCAAATTGTTGGGTGCAATATTCAGTCTGCCATGTCTATGTAAATCTTTATATCTTTAAATTTTGACACTGTTCACTTGTTCCTTCACAAATCATGATATCAAATGCATTCAATGGAATATCTCATAGTTGAAGTTTAAGTTTACATAACTTGACCTTACTCTTCGGTTTTGCCATAATATTTTGCTTCACCAATTTAGGAAACCTCAAAATAGTAGTTATTCTGGCCATAGTTCTATTAAAGAGTAAATAGTTGTGTTTGGAATATTTAGTTCACCATGTCTATGCATATCCTTGCATGGTCACATTGTTCACTTGTTACCTTCTTTCAGAATTCATGATTTCCAATGTGTACATAGAATGATAGGAATTTCTGAGTTTTTGTGACTTGCTCTTCGAATCAAGTTTTTTCATTATTATTATTCTTGCCACATGCATTTGTGCTACCATAGTTGAGCTTAGTAGAAGAGGCATGATAGTTTTTTTTTGATGATATATGCTTTTGAAAAATTTAAAAGCTCCCAATAATGTGATTATATATTGCCTTTGATAGCACTTTCATATTATTTTTTGGATAAGAAAGTCTCATTCTTAAAAGTATCAAATTTGATAAAGGTAGCATTTTCTATCTTTTTGGATGCTTTGAGTCCACAATATGCCTTGCAAGTGCAAAAAAACATCGGTGTCCATCTTTCCACGTGAGGTGAAAAGCAACACGAACCACAGGAGCACTCAAAGCTTCTCAACAGTATCGAATATCGAACTCCAATGCAAGGGCCCTACCAACAGTAGTTGTTTATGTAACTTTCAAGTTGATCTTATTAGCTCAAGGATGATAATATTGCTTAATAGCTATCTTATTTCAGGGAGGTGCTTCCCAGTTTTTCAGCATAATAATGCCCCATAATTGGTTTCATTGTATATAGAATTACATCATGTCATCATGTGCATCTTCCCTCATTCTTGGATGTTGCTCAAGAACCATCCTGTCATTCTTTCCATGTGAAGGCTTCACCACAGATATATCCTAAAAAGCCTTATTTTTGTGCAACTTACAACTTGCCAATCTCATTTTTTACTACACACTTCTTGTGTTTCTTGTAGTGATTCTGAATTCTCAAATGCGAGGAGTGATCTTCAACTTTTGTGAAAGGCAGAATCTTCTAATCCAAGAGCTTCATGTGATCCCAGTAAGACCTAGGCTTGTCTCATCAGCTGGTTATAAATTACATACAAGATAGTGAACTGGAAATTACAGAGACCTCAGCAAATTGTGGCCTTGTAGACTGTGGATAAAAGAATATTAGAAATTAAGATCAATGGGCACACCCCTCCAAAGCCCCCCTCCATCTTCCCTCTCCTACCTTGTCTCCACCCTTCCCCTCCACACTCTTTTGATTGGCCAACCTAAGATTAGTTGTGTGCCTTTTCATGATCAAGGCCTGAGACTGTCTCACGCAAACAGGGTTGAAATGGAGAGAAGGAACAATGCGAGGTGCAAAAAGGCTCATTCAAACTGAGGTCGGAGAGAATGCATGTACATTATCAGATCTGTGCTCATGTTCGAATTGGTCCTGGATCAAGTCTGGAGCATGCCAATTTCTTCTGGCTAAATCTAGAATGGTCTGGGTTTGTTTACCTTCATGCCAATTTTATAGTGTAAATGTAGATATAACTGCAATGCATATAATAAGTTCTGATGTGAAGTGACAACTGATGCACCTTGATTTTTTTTCTTTTGGTCAATTTATAATTCAAAAACAATTGGTTTACAAGTCTTTGATACTGTGGGCTTAAAAGCAGCAAGTAAACTTGTATTGGGATTTGGGACTGTATCAGTTGTTGGCCTCTGAGCAATTTCTGCATGCTTATTAGTAGCATGTGAAGGCTGTAAATTTTTCTTTATAATAATGCAATATTTAGTTTGATCTATTATATGAATTCCTTCCTGAAAGTTCATATACACTTCAATTACATTTGATTCATTTGGTTGCTGGATTATGAGGGAAGTGGGACAGTTATGATACATGTTCGTAGATGCTTTAGTTATAGTTGTTACACAGTTATAAAAACATTATTTCTTCTTTTAGTGTCTGATGTTTAATTATTGTATAGAGGGACTTGGATGTAGTTGTGATGGTCGTGGTCTTGTATCAACTTATTAGTAACAATTTTGACTTTTAGTGAGGTGATGATTCCTAGCAGCTTTTCTTTTTGTTTGCTGTAAGCCAAAGAGATGAAACTATCTCTATATTTTCTGATCTCTCTTTCTGTTCTTTCTCCTGTTTGGCTTCTGGGTTCCTTCCCTTTTCTTTAATTGAAACTGCAGAAACTTAATAGATAAAGTTATTGGAGACAGTAGAATAATGCTTTGTGACTAGATAGGCTGCCTGTTATTATAGCTATGGAAATTAATGACAACAACTGATGTTTTCCTTTTTGTTTTGAAAATTTTAATATTGTGTGTTATGCATAATTTTTTTTGACTAATGTTCTTTGCTAGTCTGTTGTATTCATATAAGGGGATACTTTTTGTGTTAAGGTGTGAATGTCCATTCATCTATGAGAAGTGATGCTAGTTCTTACCACTTGATATGCTTAAGGCTGAAGTAGTACTTTTTGAAAAACATGATGCATCTTAGACGATTTTTTGCAATCATATCCTTTTTTGTTATCTCCTTGGTCCTGAACTGATTAGTACTTTTGGTTTCCCACTGAGCCATTCAACCATTACACCTTGACAGCCTTGTATATTTTCACTAGTAAAGTTGAATCTCATTAACTTATCTATGTAAAAATGCTGCGGAACTGGAGGGAATAGGAGATAGTATATGCCAAAGAATTAGGGGAAAAAATAAACAAGATAGGATTCTATTTTTGGTTTAAGAATATGGACAAAAGGAAGGAGAGGTAAAGAGGAGACCATGTTAAGTTCAATTGGCTTTGGATATAATGGCCCCACATGGCACTAAATTTGATTTCAACTAAAGCCTGGTGAACTCATGGCTTCCCACACCTGATCAAGTAACCTTAACTGCATTGTAGCTCTTCTACGTAACGGCCAGAAGAAATAACATGCTGTTATCTATGCATGCATTCATGCATATACATGTGTTCATGTCCACATGTATGCACGAATGCACACATGCACATGGAGAGAGAGAGAGAGAGAGAGAGAGAGAGAGAGAGAGAGAGAGAGAGAGAGAGAGAGAGACCATTTGATTGGTGGAGTGAGAGCAGTAGAATGTGTATGCTTGTTATGTTTAATGTGTTCTAGCATTGGGTCAGGAGAATGTAGGAGAATAAGCAGTTGGGTGAATGATTTTCATTGAAGGTGGATGGATGGGTAGATGGGGTTAAAAAAATCTCAATTGGCTGTAGCTGTTAGGTGACATAAATCAAATAGGTTCTTATGTATTAAATTCTGAGAAATTCAAAAGACGTTCTATCACTATTGCTTAAAAATTGTTTTAAATCTTATCCGAGTAACATCATTGATATCTTCTTTAGAGCATATTTTGGTTAGTATACAGATACTCTGTACCCATAATATTTCCCTCCTATTTAACCATCCCCTGCTTTTCTTTCTCTTAAAATATATCTCTATCATAATTGGGCTTTTTTGGCTTTCTCACTTCCTCAAAAATCTTATTTGATACCTAAAAGCTTTCTTTCCTATTACTGTTTTTTTTTCCCACTCTGCTAGTTCCATCTTCATTAATCTTCTCTTCATGAAGGAATCACAGAATACCTTTTCCTCTTCCCTTTTTCATGAAAAAGTAGTTTGTGATGTGCCTTTGATTTGATAAGTTTGTCCCAGTCAAATTATGAGCTGAACATCATGAAATGGTTCTGTTTAAAGCTTCAACCTGTCCCAACCAACTCTGGACCTAGTCACATAAATGTAGGACTAATTCTTTTCTTAGTCTTGTACTTATAAAAATGACATTTACTGAACGTGTTGCCATGATTAGTTCTACCAGCTTGCAGATATTGGGATCTC
Organism: Cocos nucifera; assembly: GCA_006176705.1. Classification (NCBI taxonomy): domain Eukaryota; kingdom Viridiplantae; phylum Streptophyta; class Magnoliopsida; order Arecales; family Arecaceae; genus Cocos; species Cocos nucifera. The sequence goes on from QRFJ01007210.1 coordinate 24,634, forward strand.
ACTCCAATAAAAGTAACAATTATTTCTGTTGATATTTGATTGTCATTATGTGTTTTTTAGTACCATTACAAAAATTAACTTATTTCCTGTGTGCTTGAAACCAAATATCCTACCCAAGGTTTGCAGAATCAGTACTGGGACCCATGCCGGTCAGCCAACAGTACGAGTTGGTATGGGCCCGTACCGGATGGGCGCGAACCGACATAAAAGCGAATAAAGAAACCAAGAAGGAGGAAAGGAGAGAAAGAGGGGAGGGGGAGGGGGAGAGGGTGGCTGGAGGAGATGCTAGCAATGGCTAAAGGGGGGCCATAGGTGTGCTCGGAGGGCCACCAAGGCCTCCGCTTCCACCAAACTGTGGCCGAGAGAAAGAGATAAGGGGGGGGGGGAAGAAAAGGAGGGAAAGTCGGCGGAAAGGCCACTGGAGGGTCTTCGGCTAGCTGCCGTGGCGTTGGACAGTGAGATTACAGCCCGTGGCTCCACAGGCATGAAACAGAGGCGATCGCTCTTTGTTTCATGGGATTTTGTTTAAAAAAGCCCAACCAAGTGAAGCTGGTAGATCTATTGCCGGCTTCATTATTCATCATCATTTAAAAAAAAAAATGATGAGTAAGGACAGTTGCCCCCATTCCGTGGCTGCGGCTTCGCTTCCATCTTTTCCGTTATTTGATGGCCAGGCGGCCACCTGGCACCCTCCAGAGGCCTCTTTGTCGGTTGCATCTCCCTTTGGTACCCTTGTTCCCTCTCTATTTTTCTATCTCTCTTGATTAAACACCCTATCGGGTGACATGGAGCTTGGAGGCTTCTGTGGCCCTTCGGCTGCCTCAGCAGGCCACCATCGGCCCTTTGGCAGCATCATCCTCTCTTTTCCTTCCCTCCTCTCTCTCTCTCTATCTCTTCCTCTCTTTCCCTCTCTCTCGTCCGGTGTTCCGATTTGAAAGGCCGAATCATCCCGATTTGCAGCCGGTATGGCTCGGAATGCCCAGAACCGCTTGGTTTGGGATGGTTCTGCGAACCATGAACCTACCTTCTCTCTAAACCTCTGAAATAGTTTGAAAGTTTGCTCAAGATTCTCTATAAGTTATTATGTAAATGTTTTCTTTCCCGAAGTTCGTATGTATGTAAGTGAACCATGTCATTTTCTCCTTTGACTCTCAGTTAAATGCTATTTCCACATGAAATATATGCTTAAGCACCTAAAATTTCTTGTCCTTAGTAAGTGTGCTATTTTCTTCACTGCAGGTGGGAGAAGACACATGGCCTTCTTATTGAGGGGGGTCTTACCTATGATGCAATAAAGAAATCTGTAGCTGGAGCTAGAATTGCTTTTAGAGATGGTGTTGTTGAGCTGTTTGAGTTCTTGGAGGTAGTTTTTATTTTATTTTATATTTTTAATAATCTGGATACTTATATATTTGGACACATCTGCTGCCATGTTCACTAAAACTTTAGTGGAGCTAGTTTCTGTAGTTGGTGTTTGAAACTAAAATTAAGTTTGTCAGTAGAGTGTCTTGGTAGGAGAAGAGGGTTAAAAATGGAGGGGCCTTCTTTATGAAATGGGTACAACTTGCATCACATGGAAATCATGGAACAGGTAGAAATTTAATTCCTTTACAGAACAATCAACAGCTTTTCAGAAGTTATTCCAAAGTGTGACCTAGGGAATATTTCAAGATGCTTATGAGCCATAATTTTGCTTCATCGAGTGACATTTATTCCAGTGCACTTAGGAAGTATCTGTAATTTTTTCTTACATTGCAGAAATTTTTACTCTTTCCACCAGCAAAAGTTTAGCATGTAATCAGTCATGAATCATGATCTTGTACTTCTTAAGAAGAAAAATATCAGGCCCTATTGTTTAGGTTTAATATCAAGCATGATCGGTTTGGTTAGTTTTAACAGAGAGAGAGGAAACACTAGAGAAATTTTTGATATTATGGTAATGAATGAATTTTTGGGTTATTAATTCCTTGAATTGATAAGAAACCGATGCTGGCTCCATCTTTGACTTTGCAAATGGCATAACCAAGGATCTTATTAACAAATATTGTATAAATGAAGTCAAAGGACTTAGTATGGTTGAATATCATAACTTCATATAGTAGATTTTACCTGGTAGCTACATTCTAAGAAAATACACCGATAACACTAAATGACTAAGAGCCCTTTCCACCCATCTTCAATCTTTATGCAGTATTTCCTTCAACAAAAAAAAAATTGATAAGCAAGGTCAAAAAAAGCATATCCAGTTCTGGGATTTCCTGCTTTAGTTAATCAAAGCATCTTATATCAAACAAAATTTGTGGAAGCTGTTGCCAAAAAAATTTAAGTAGATGGAGTCCTTGCACAGTGCCTTCGTTAAAAATTTAAAATGAATTTGAAGCTGAATAATCCTTAATAACTGATTTTGATTGACCTAGGCTCTTGCCGATGGTGGTGCAAAAAGGAAATGAAGAAAAAATAGGAAAGAGAGAACAAGTAATAAACCAAAAAAATACAAAATGGAATTTTCTGGTTGCTAGGAAAATAATAGTTTTTGATTTATAGAAACTTTTTTTTTACAATTTATGAAACATGAAACAAAATAGATTGCACTTTGTGAGCTGCTTCTCTATGTTTTTAAGTTTTAACCATTCGACCATGTAAATGCACCCATAAGTTGGCAACATGTTCAAATCTTACATGAAAATGGTGTTTTAATTAAACATCTAATTAGACTAAATTCTGCACTACTTGTAGAAGTTTAGGACTCTTATGGTGAAACTAATAAACTACAAGAAAGTTGGTTCTAAAGTTTTTTGTGTGCCTACCTTGATGGCCTGACAAGTGCCAACAGAACAATTTTATCACATCAATCCAATTGCTATGCACCCTTTTTTCAAGTACATAATAGCAGTACATATAATTAGTCTATGAAGTGTATGAAGGGCAAGGAAGTGGCGGTGTGAGTATATGTGGAATGTGAGCTGGATGTGGCATCTAGTTAGAATATATTGGCTATGAAGTTGTTCTTGTGGTTGCATTGATAAACCTGTTCCCCAAATAGTGGATTTCTTTCTTCTATTTCCTCAACACTTGATATGCATTGCCTTGTATGTTTCATTATCCTCTGTGACTAGGATCTATATTTTTTTGATTATTTTTAGAATCTTTTTATCTTTTTAGTATGGTTCAGCACATACACTCTCACAGCATGGTATGGCATGGGATGTATCTTGTCAGTGGGTGACCGGCATGCTCCCCAGCACAAGCTTTTAAAACCTCCACCTATCCTTTGCATGAACTTGTTCATTTAAGGCTTTGGTGTCATCCCTTGTCCTCAAAATTGAAGGTAACAGCATATGGTATTGGACTTTGTATATCTCTTAGCAATTAACAGGATTTTGTCGTCTGTCTAATCGTTGAATGGTGGGCTATTTAAATCTTTTTTGTCATACCAACTAGCAGGGTGATTCTTGTAAGTTAGCTCCATCAAGCGTGTAATATAATAGTAGTAATATCCATTTTGGTTTCCTTCACCTCCTTCCGATTGATTTGCTGACACAATATTCTCATCAAGACTATATTAACCTGAGGATGTCTTTAACTCTCCCTGCTAAGAAGCCTTAGCTACCCTAAACTTAGCATTAGCTCTCCCTTTCTATATAACAATTGGTTGTGATTTATCAATTTAATTAATTTGTTTAAAGCATAAAAAAAGGTCATAGGCCACTGACATGGATTGCTAGGGGCCATATGTGAATAGCATCACATTCACTCGTATCAGAATTACCTAAATCACATGGTTGATTATAAGCCTCCCATTATAAAGAATTTTCATTGCTCTGATTATGATGGGTATAACTTTCAAGGTTGTCCTAAAGAATCATGCAAAAACACTCTTGTCAACTTTGCCTTCAATGTAATAACTTGGTAACCATATCAACTTTAAGACTGGTTGACATTCATGGTTTTCCTTGAGGTACACTGCCTCGATATTAGGCCCCGAACTGGTGCCACCTTGTTACTATGTTGATGTGCTTGGTACGAGGCTGGTTTGAAGCATACTGAATATTGGCATGCTTCCCATACCGCATATTGATACCGAACTAGTATTGTACATTACGCCTCATACAGCCTAGTTCGTTATGGTATGGCATATCTTGGCTTCTCTTATGTGATCTTTTAAACCCCTCCCATACCTTAAGGGTCACTATTTAACTAGTACAATTATCAAAAATGTTTGAATTGAGGAAGTAACCGAGTGGAGCTTGGGTCTGAGCAAGCTTGGTTTGAAATTAATTTAGCTTAATTCCAACTGAGGTGAATATGAGCCTAATTAATCAGCTTGATAATTCTAAATTGAGCTGAAATCAATTCAAGCTTGAAGCATGCTTGGTTCAAGCTTGAATAACATTTTTTTGTTTCAAAGAATAAAAAAGTACACTAATTAAAGCTTTAATACAAATATATATGTATGTTATGTATGTGTACATATAAAATAAAAAAATATTCGAGCCTTACTAAGCCGGATTGGACTGGGTAGATTTTTGGTTCGGCTTGAAATTAATTTCAAACCTGTTTTTCTGGTTCAAGCTTCATTTTTAGCTCCAAACCAAGCTTGATTCAAGTTTTTCTGAAGCTGAGCTAGTGGTGAGCTTGTGCAGCTCAGTTTGTTTGAGAGGCCTGTATTAAATGGTCACTGAAGACTCTTCATCATTAAGCCTTTAGTCATTAAATACTGAAGCATTGTTATATAGAACATAATCAGTGGTTCAAACTTTAAAAATTAGGATGGTCTAGATGTTAGTTTTGATTACTGAGGAGCCTAAGGGAGAAAAAGACTGTCCACCACTAAGCAACTGAGCTGTTTTTATTTTGTTTTATTTTATTGTGGGGGTGGGGGGCGATCTTTCTTCACCAAACTGGCTATTGAATGGGTTGTTAACCATGAGAAAATATACTTGGTTGATGGTAGGAAGAAAGAATATTCCAATTGTTTTTAGCATATTATATTTTGGTTATGGAATGCCTGAATTATGAAAACACAATCTAACTTCCCCATGACATATCTAACATATTTATAGCTAATTTATAACAAAAAGTTGCATGCATAATAATTTTCAGTTCATATCACTAGATCAATTTTAAACGGTTATGCAACTTATCAGTACTTTTAACTATTACTTGTGCTAGTATATGGTTAAGTCAGTAGGCTTGGTGTGATTGGTTGTCACCTTGAAGTTTCATCCATAACTCTCAAAGTGAAACCCAATGCTTCAGTTTTGGCCAAAACTGATATCAAACTAGGCTAACTTTGGAATTGCAGCCAAAAATAACCCATAGAATCATCATTGTATATTGAACTATGTAGGCCATTTTTTCGTCATTTCTTCATTTCTTTTAATCCTACATGCATTTTCTTTGGGTTAAGCTTAGATTTTGCAGGTTTGAGAAGTTATAGAAGCATTACAACATTACATCTCAAATAAATCCAGAGAGAATGATTTTCACATAAATTTGGATATTCTAAATTCAAATTTCATATGCATTTATATAGTTTCATGTTTCATTGTACTATAAAAATGATATGTCATACTTTGAGTATGATTTTCTAAGAACAATCTTTTAGAAGAATTAAATTTTTGACTGTCTAATGCCAGAGCAAAATGAATACATTCAAATGCCCGAAACAACATTACATTCTTTTAAATGTTATTTTCTTTGATTAGTTTATCTTTTTTGTTATTTTTGAATATTTTCTAGTTTTTTTAACTGATCTTTTTTGTTTTGACTGTTGAAGCTGAAAATGGCACAACCAAAATAATGGAATTTAAATTATTTTCCTAAGAAATCTTCATGCTTACTATGATATTCTTGAATACCAATTCACATTTTACCCAAATGGTTGTCCGTCTTATGAAGAAAATGATCCAAAATCTTTTGGCATTCATTGTTTTTCCAGTCCTGGTATTATACATGTATGGCGATCCACACATTTATTTGGGTTTCTCCTAGTAAATTCTTACTAATTAGGAATCTTTTAGACTTAACCATCTAATAATTAAATACAAAGACTCAAGTCTTGGTGGGATGTCCCGTGAGATACTAGGATAGGATACCATCCCGAATGTCGGGATAGGACCGTTTCTCCATCATCCCATTGTCCCGATTGGCATGTCTTAGGACATTCCTTGTTCCAAGTGTTAGGATAGGGTGGGGCAACAACACGCCCTATTCCATAGGAACTTTGGGACAGCCCCATCCCATGGGATGGAAAACCTTGATTAAATATTTAAGCTAGTGGGTCACTACCATATCCTTCTAGAGAATGCTCTAATTGGTTACAACTTGCATGAAATCCATGATAATGTTGAGTGAATCACTTGTGTAGAGGTCTTGAAGGTACCTTGCCCTGTGTTTATTTCCTTTTCTTGCTGAATAAATAGAAAACTTTTTGAGATCGTGTGCAGATTTTTGACCGATTATCCTTCATGAGCCCAAATTTTGTCAAGTGTTGGAGACCACATTGTCGCTTATGTCTTTGTAGTTCTCCAAAACCATGGAGTTCACATGCTATTATCATGATTCAACAGAGTTTCTTCATCTTTTAAGGAATTTTTATTATTTCTTTTCCATTAAACATTATACTGCAAAGCTCAGATCCATTTTTGAGGTAATCTATGCTCTAACAAAACCTTACTTATTTCCATGGCATCCACCTTCACTATCATGATGTGATTAGGATTACATGTTGTATTTGACCTACAGCATAGACTGTACACAATTGTTCATCCCTGTGACTTCCCTCAAAAAGTAAGCTTTTCTTGAATAAGTGAAAGAGAGTCCTGAATTTGTATCACATAAATCAAATTTCATAGGCTAATTTAATAAATTGACCAATTCTCATCCATCTTAAATGCCTAATGATATTGTTTTTTCTTCAACAATTTTCCATGCTCTGCTGCTAAAGTCTCTGCTTACAATAAATTTTCTATTAGATAAGAAGAAAATTTTTAAATTGCAAAATGGAGAACAATTCATGCTCATTCTTTGTTTTGTTTTTAAAAAATCTAATATGCTTTTATCAATAAAATGCAGGAGAAAGGTGTGCCTATCTTAATTTTTTCTGCAGGTCTTGCAGACATTATAGAAGAGGTCTGTTCATTACCTTCTTATCTTATTATATATACATAAAATTGGGTTCAAATTTTTGACAGTGCAAATGATTGTCAGTTATTTCTTCTTGTATCCAACCAGGTCTTCAGACAGAAACTTCATAGATCTTTTAAAAACATCAAGATCGTTTCTAACAGAATGGTGTTTGATGATAATGGCCGTCTTATAGCCTTTAAAGGTGTTCTTGATCTCTCTGATATCTCTTTTTAATTCAAGTAGTCTTAGAATCCTCAGGTTTTGGCATGAAGAAATTTACTGTCTGGTCTTGCACTTCTTGAACTTGTTTTGACAAATTATAGATGCTGGAATGTGTTCATCAATTTCTAATGACAACTCAATTTTACGGTTTAAATAAAAGTTATGTGGTTAAACTATTTGCAAGGGGAAAAATGCAATCTGACAATTGGGGAAATATTTCGAGAAAGTGTCAGTTATTAGAACTATCATGAGTCATGACAAATCTTTGATGAATAGGTAGAATTTAACAAAGTGCAGAGAATTTTAGATATTGGAGATGTACAAAAAAAAATTAAAAGAACTTTTAAAAGTCACCAAAACCTGAGTTTTTTTTTTTTTTTAAAAAAAAAACTTAAGACAAGATATGATTGAGAAAGCTTATTTTACAAAAAAAAAAAAAAATTATAACTTATTAATATATCGAGACTCTTGTGTTAGGTGCAGGTATATGGAAGTGGGTCTCTTGAAAAAATTTAGTAAGAAAACACTTGGGAAGTGGGTGTGGGGGGGAGTTTCCAAGGAGATTTAGGAGCAGGTGCGCAATCTTAATTGGAAGATTCCTACTACTAAGCGGAGAATTCTGTACTTTTTTGAACATTGTTGGTTCTTTCTGTAGGGTTCGCGATCCAATATGGCAACCTCTCTATTTTCTATCTTAGCTTCTTTTATACATTGAGCAGTGACACCTATGCTGTGCTTTTTATTGATTTATGTTCCAATCTGTTTTTTATACCCTTTAAAATACTGATCACAGGGAAGACGATTCATGTTTTAAACAAAAATGAGCATGCCTTGGATATGGCTGCTCCTATTCATGACAAATTGGGAGATCCTAATGGATTGGATAGTGATAGCATCTTGGTAAAGAACAGGACCAATGTACTGCTGCTTGGTGATCACATCGGAGATCTTGGCATGTCTGATGGTGTGAACTATGAAAACCGGATTTCTGTTGGATTCCTGTGAGTAAATAGTTTCCTTTATGTGTTCCCCTCATTAGCATAACATTTTATGGGATATATTGTTATTGAAACAAGGATGCTTACATGTCATGCTTAACAGTCCAGTGCAATCATTTTGATCTTCTGTTCTCTGATCTGTTATTTTCCTGATAACTTGTTGGACTTCAATTTTGCATCAGTTGAAAATGATAGACTAGATAGATGATTAAGGAGTTTTGTTTTAGACATGGACTATCAAACTTCTAATTGCTTAAGCATGACTTGAAGCATGACACCATTGGCAAACCTAGATCCTCATTATGGCCTTGACAATGACTTACAAATATTTCTACCTGATATTCGAGGTGCTGTAAAACAGACTGCATTATTGTTATATGAGCATAGATTGCAGCTTAAAGAAAATTCTGCAGCCATATAGTCTAGATCTGTCTAAACTGATTTCTTGCTTTCAAGGTGGATAGATCTGAGACAACCTGTGCTAAAATCTTTGTCAAGATGCAGCTTATAACCTTTAATCTGGCACTTGTTATTTTCCTTTGCTTTATGTCATCTAGATATTCTTAGCTCACTACCATGACATCTTCTGCTAGGACCCTTCCATTTGATTGGTGATGTTTTATGTTGGCACTGTGGTCAGCTCTTTCTTATTTGGCTAAGAAGGCACTAGAGATTACTCCAATTTTTGCTACCAGATATAATACTGAAAAGTAGTGCTTAAAGATTAAGTATGACATGTCCATTTTCATGGCGCGCTTAATGATGTTGCTTGGATTTTGACTTGGTGGACTTTAAGATTTCACATACAGCAGGCATTCAATATTTGGAATGCATATATGCATGATGATTGATGGTGCTGATATAATGTATGCAATAATCATTTTATGTTGTATCTTACACCTTTGTTATTTTGCGAACTAATGAAATGTTTTGCATATCCATAATGATATAGTTACTTCATTAGGATTCTCTCCACCCAATTTTTTAAGAAGGTTTTCATGACATTTTATTGTGCTTTTTAGTGGTGTCACTTTCCATGGAGGATTCCAAAGGAGTAAGAATTTTATTATTTTTGAAAAGATTTTAATTATCTTCTCTTAGGAATCTGTATAATTTGTGGTGGAGTTTTAGGTTGTTAGGATTCCTATTTGGAGTCAAGTAAGCCAGAGATATAGGTTTGTTACTTGTAAGTTGGGGGTCCTTTTAGGGTTAGAAAACATTAGTTTAGGCTGTTTAAATATCTCTATATAGGGGCCTGTAAAGGGTGGCAAATTATATTTGGTTACGGTTATATTGAATTAATCAGCTGATTTTGAGGCTTTTTTCCTAAATTCTTTTCTCTCTTTTTTTCTCAAATTCTTTTTCTTTTTAGCTGCACACCCTGTCTTCTTCTTCTTATAACTCTTGTTTCTTGATGTTTTTGCTAGAAAGAGAGTATTTTAGATCCTTCATAATCTGAAATTTGTTTTGACCCATTTCAAATTTATCTGGGGCCCTAAAACTAAGGGCCTGTATTAGTTATGATCCCTCACCTTAAGTGGAAAACTGAAGCTGATCTTCTCTTCCTACTGGCCAAAAACAGAAGATTTTTTTTAATAAAAATCTCAGTTGCTGCTGGGAGTTTTAAATATATGTCATTTCTAATTAAGGGTTTTTTGCATGTATACCATCTTATATATATGAAATCATATGAATACTTTAACAAAGTTGCTATTTGCATGCACACCGTCAATAAACACTTATTTTGCATGTATGCCTTTGTTTTTCTTTCTTTTTTGCATATATGCCTATACCATCTAACACAGTTAAAACATAAGCGGTTTAGATAATGACCGAAATATCCTTAATGGGTAGACGTGCAAAAAGAAAACTTTATGAGGGCATAAATGCAAATATCAAATTCACAAGGATACTCATGCAATTTCACATATTTAGGATGGTATACACTCAAAATACCTGTTAAAAATGATCAAAATTCAGCTAAGACTTGCCAAGAGTTTCATGACCCGGTTGAATCGACAAACTAAAAAGAGAAAAATGGCCAAGTCACGTGGCAGGATTTATTCCATAAATGGTGAGCTGCTGTTCATTGGTTGAGGTGAAGATAATGTAATGGCTCTTAGTTGAGGAGGGTGACCAAAATAATCATTATTATCTTGCCATATGATCCCATATTGATGTCAATTCTTATAGAATAAATCGTGATACCTTTGTGAAATTCTTAGCTTAACAAATGGACAATAGGCTACTATTTATAAATAGTAAAAAAGTATTTAACTGATCTAAACATCTAAAATTAATTTAATTTTAGTAAACTTTTAATCTTTTAAAAATAATGAAGACTATATAGATGTCATAGAGTCAATAATGATAATTACATCAAAATCAAATAGGAGAATAGCATTACCAAAATAGTTATCAAACATTCCAACTTGATCGAGTTAATATCTTAAACAAAGAAAAATTAACAATGTGACTTTGCCATTTTTTTTTTCTTTTGACTTGTTGATTCAACCGAGTCATGAAATACTTGGCAAGACTTAGCAAGCTTTAACTTTTTTGTTAATTGGTTTTTTTTGAGTGTATACCCTATGAAATATGCAACATTGCATGAATATCCTTGTAAAGTTGCTATTTATATGTATATCCTTATGTATTTTTCTTTCTGCACATCTATCCATTAAGGACTTATTTGGTTCACAAGAAGAGGAGGGGGAAGTGTGGTCAACGGAAAGATGGAGAAAAACCTCATATTTGGTTGGAGTTTTCAAAGAAGAGAGATGTGAAAGTAGCTTTCTCATGGGAATAAGATTCCCATATTTCGTGAGAAAGAAAAATCCATGTGGGATATGGAAAAGTCATTTTTCCACGGGCTGGGAATTGAGGTATTTTTTCTTCCAAAAGTGCCCTTAAGCTTTTAGAGAGAATGGGGTAAGATCTTTCCCTTTATTAAAGGCATAACAGATATTTTGCATGACTTTTCTTGAGAAGTAGATGTTTAAGCAAACATAAGTCGCTCTAGAATGTGTCATTTTTCTATGGTCAACCAAACATGCAAAAATTACTTTCTCATGCATCAGCTTCCCAAGCAGAAACATTCTAGGAAGGGAAAATTCTTCCCACAAACTATAAGGATATTTCAATCATTTTATTTTAAACCACTAATGTCTTAATGGTGTTAGACGACATGGGCTCATATGCGAAAAAGAAAGAAAAAGAAGGGTATACATACAAAACAAGTGTTTTATGAGAGTGTACATGCAAATAGCAACTTTGTGAGGGTATTCATTTTTTCATATATTTAGGTGGGTATATACTCAAAATACCCCAATTATTAAATATCAACCAATACATGTTAAACAAGTTCTCCACTAATTTCACAACCTCCTCTTCCTAGCAAGTATAGGTTTCCTAGGTTTAGGAGACTCACTTGGTTGTTTTTATTGAGATATCCATCATCATACTTGTTGAAAAGCTAGGATCATATCAAAGTTCAGTTTATTATTATTATTATTATTATTATTATTATTATTATTATATTAATAAATGTGTTTTAAGTATGTAGCTGATAGTTTGGTGAAAGTCGTATGAAATTTCAATAAGTTCCAAGACTAGCTTTCTATGATTCATGTTGTGAAAGTTTTAAAAATTCTGTTCAATCTTCTTGAGGCTAATATTGTTAAAGAACATTGATGATTACAAGTTTAAAATATGGATCGATTTCATAACCAAGGTTTTAAATACTGTAGAATGGGACCATTCAATTTTTTCCATGGAATGGGATGCTCCATGTGGATGCCTCGTGTCCGATACTCGGGGTGGTGGATGTCTCATTCTCGTCCTAGTCCATTTTCTGACTCATTTCATCCCGACACTCAAGATGATGGGATGCCTGCTGTTCCATCAATGTTTAAAATCTTCATAAGCTCAAGAAGCTTAACTTGTATTGGTGATTGTGACTTCTTGCTTTCTGCTCTTGAATCTCCTCTAACATTTGTTGGTGTGCAGTCTAGTCCAATCTTGAAAATAATACATGCACTTGCAGAGAAGGCAACGTTCTTCTATTGTATCAAAGAATAATTTGACTTATATTTTGGTGATGCTATCAAAGATCACACTTTCTTATGTTGTTCTCTTGGTGGTGAGAATAGGTTGCTTACCAATAGAACTCTTGCAACTTTGAAGTTCGGTTATCAATTGTTTAGTTCATTGTTCTGAGACCCTGTTGACTAGTCTGGGTTGACCTGATCAAACCACCAAAAGAGGAGTATTTTGGGATGGGTCATGCTGAAACCCAAAATTCCCCAAAACCTGCCCAAACCGGTGACTTGGGCAGTTCAACCGTTCTAACAGCCTGGGTCAAATGACTAACTGACTTGCTGGTTGAATGCTGCATGAGAGAAAAGAAGAATAAAAGTGATCCATTACCATCCTTATGCTCTCAATCACATGCCCTTCTTTTCTCTCTCAATCTTTGGGTTATCACCAATCACCATTGCCATGTTCATGGTTGCTGTAGAAGCCAGATCATTTTGAGGTTGAGAGGAGGGATGGAAAGTTGGTGAGCTAGGATGGATATTGGACAAAGGGAAAGTGACATCAAATGGTGGGAGGGTGGGAGGGATCTTCTTGTTAAAGGCAGCAATCTGGGATTGGGATGAATTATGGGGTGCTTAGCATTAGAATTGAAGGTGTGGATGGGGAGAGGCTTGATGTCTCTAGTGTCTCCTTGTCAAAGGAGAGAGGAGCAAGTTGTGGTGGGCTTAATGACGACAATTTGACATCTGAAGTAGTCGGGTGGGTGTTGGAGCCAAAGAGGAGAGGAGGTGTGGGCCATGGGGGCGTGGTAAACAGGTCAAAGAGGGCTGTAAGAACCATAGAGTATAGTGAATGTGGAACTAGGTAGTATAGTTCCAGTTCTATAATAGTCCATTTCACTTAGAAAAATATGTATGGATATCAAAAATTGTAATATGAACATTCTGTCAATGTACTAAGTGTTGAATAATGCTGAAATGGCTGATGTGCTTTAGGAACTAATTTGCAAGACCTTTTCTACTGGATTTTTGGATTTTAAAAATGTTTAGCATAATGTAATTTATGAAATCTTATGATTTAAAAAATAACCTAGCTTTTGAAAGTTAAAATTTTGACTTGATGCTGGAAATTTGTAATTTGAACCAAAACTGAGAAACCAACTTTTAATTCTTAAGGAATTTGATTTTTTGGGTAATTCTATTAACTCAAATGGGGTATTTCGTATTTACATGTAGGGCATGTTTGATTGGAGGAGTTGGGCTCTGGAATGGGAATGAGTGACTCCCATTTTAGCTATTTGGTTGGAGAGGTGGTCTCATTTTGATTCTAGGGGGAATAGGAATGCCCCAATTCCTCAAAACCCAATCCCTACTGTCCTCTAGTACTCGAATCCCATTGTGATTCCGATGTGATTCCAGTTACTAACCGAACATGTTGGGGAACATGACCATTCCAATTTTGATTCTTATTCTAATTCCAATTTGGTTTGTGAACCAAATGCACCAGTAATGTATTAAGTGAATGGAAGTAGAAATGAAAAGAAAATGGAAACAAGGACATTTACTGACATGAATAGTAAATAAGTGCTACCTTTGAGGGCATTATTGATACTTGTACTTGCTAAGTCATCACCTACTTCATCTCCTTGCCCCCACTGACCTACCTTGTGACCTTGGGATAGACCTACTAAGGGAATTGCCCTAAGTAGGTGAGTCACCTTGTAGGTGCTATTAGCTGCGCTACCTTGCCTGTTTCGAGGCAAGAGACCGACTAAGGAAGACAAGTGAGTAGGAAGAGGAAGAATGAGAAGAATGTGGAAAATGAATGTTGGAGTTTATTAGCTTTTTTGAATTAGGAATTACCTTGTGTTCTAACTCTTGTATAATTTTGAATTTAAGTTAAATGATATTTCTACACATATGCTAATCAATATTAAGCGTATGATTTCTTTTAAAATCCTAAAAACTTAGCTACTTTTGAAAAACTCATATGGATCCTTGAAATAAATTATTCCTCGCATTTGGATTTCGACGAGGAAAATAATTTTTTAACCTTTTTGGATGCCAGCTATTTTACTGAAACTTTGAAAACACTAGTTGCTTTTCAAGCCCTAAAGTTTCTTTTGATTTTGCGAAATCTATAAATAGCTCTATTAACAGTTTCAAAGGCTTATAATATATTGTTAAGATCAAGGTTCACCATCTTGGTACTGGATTTCATACCAGTAAAATCCTATTATAGTATTGGTGTGTGGTACGGTAGGTGCGATAGTGTCGGTATGGAGTGGTATGATATATCGGTATGGTACCGATTGGTATGGTATGCCTTTGTACCAGACAGTATGGGGCGGTATAGCGAACCATGGTTAAGATCTCAATTCCTCATGGAAGATTTTAAATGTTATGGTATTTGAAATGATACATCAATTTCAAATTGGATCACTCCAAAGTCAAACGAGTTCAATTTGATATTCTTGAGGTTGTGTTCATCTGCTATAGCCGGAAATCATGTCCATTTGACATGTCTATTCTCTATTATTGCTTATTTTTATTGAAGCTTTTTTAGTGGCATATCTGAAAATCATATTAAGTGATAATTAAAAGATAAAAGTGAACCTTGAGCCAGGTGGTGTAAGAGTGATTTCACTTGAATATGGAGGAGGAACATGTTGCTAGGGGATATGAGCGGCCTCATCTATGATTGTTGTGACTGCTGAATACCAAGCTTTCATAGAAATGCTAATTGCAAGACATAGGAGGGAAGGAGATATATGGTGGGGAACGTAAAATGACCATTTGGCTTCTGAAAACACATTTCTGGCTTTCCTCTATGCAATCTGCTAGTTCTCTGTACCACAATAAATTGACTTTTGGTCATCTTTGTCGGAGAATTATAGAGCTTACCGTTTTTATGTATTTCTTAGAAACGAATTTGTAGAGGAGCAAGCAAAATCCCAGTTGTACGAATGTCAAGGAATC
>QRFJ01007210.1:45000-54835 GCA_006176705.1 Cocos nucifera
GGGATTTAAACCATTAAGCTAATAAAAATTCTTCATGGGGGTTCAAAATTATGTATATATATAAAATTTTCTACATAATATTTATATATCTCTAAGGATATTGCACCAAAACTTGGAGGTTCAATTGAACCTTCAAGTTAGAACGTGGCTCTGCCCTGATCTTCACCCATAATAGGAATGGAACAAATTTCGTCAACAAGTGCCAATGGGAAATGTTGATAGATTATTAATAAGTTTCAATTATTTTGACCTGCCACCATGGGAAACTTGATTTTGAGATTATGTAAAGAGCTACAATCTACTAGCATAGGCCAAAATTCAATAGGATTGTCTGAAATCCATCCTAAATTACATCAACAGATGTCCCATTACCCACAATCCATCTGAGATTAGATAATATCAACACTTCAAATGAACACAAATTCTTCCATACAGGTGAATTGGTATGGGGACATATAGGAGGGGATTTAAACGACCAAAATCCATATATATTTTGCTTGCATGAGAGTAACCCACAACCCCTCCTGGGTCAACATAAATCCCACCACATATTTGGCTATCAGAGCTTCATTCCGAGGAACTAGAGAAGTAATACCCCATCCTTCCATTCGGATCGGCTGGCAAACACAATTCCAAGACAATAGATGTAATCTTCTGGATGAATCTGAGAAGCCCCAAAGAAAGTTCCTGATTGTACCTTCCAACCTTAGAAGCATACTCTTAGGAATAATGCAACGAAACATCAAATAGAAAGGAAAAGCAGAGAGAATGGACTTGATTAATGTAATCCTATCTATCATAGAAAGAGCCTTCCATTTCCATCCTTCTAACCTCCTCAAAAAAAAGCTAGGTAGTTCATCAAACTTAATCTTTTGCCAAATATCGGTACCCCAAATAATTCCATAAGTTATTAGATTCTCGAATATGGAAATAATTCTTAATTCGATGCCTTGGTAAGATATTAACTCTTGGACTAAATTTGACAGCTGAATTTTCTAAATAAACATTTTGTCTCGATGCCTAGCAATACTTCAATAAAATTATTTACATTTTTTGGCTTACTAATCAATTTTGGGGACTTGGAGAATGTAGAGCATCCATTTTTCCTTTGAATCATACATCAACATGCATCTATAACCATGAAAGGGAGCTATCATTTCTCGGGATCTTGGTTGCATTATCACAAACTTGGACATTGCTCCACTGGGCAAAAATTTGTGATGTTCCTCATGAGATAAATTTTAAATCTCAATGGCTGATAGGTCCTGGTGACTCGGTTAATGTCTACACTGACCCTTAGATTTCCATGCTGCCTATTACTATATGGCCCACTTATCTAAATATAAATGAGTATTGTATTGATATAACAGTCAATCAGCTTATAACCGAAAATAGAACATGGAATGCGGATTATTTGCAAACTTTATTTGATGCTGACATGACGAGGCACATCCTGTGGATGCCCATATTTGTTGATCTCTGGCCCGATCAGCTTGTTTGGGGACCAACTAGATTGCCATAGGTTTCACTTAAGGACTTACTATTCTTTTTTCCTCTAGACAAAGTGCTGTAACTGATTTTACTTGTGCATGGGTTTGGAAGTTACCTCTTCCCCCTCAGGTCAAAACGTTTTGGTGGTGGCTTGGCTGGGGTAGGTTACCATGTAAAGAGCTTTTAGCTCATTTTAATTTTATCCCAGCACACCAATAGGTTTGTGATTTGTGCTCTTTGCACACTGAAGATACTAATCATGTCATTGTTTTCTGCACTTTTGCCCGAGAGTGTTGGCAGCAGTTAAGCATCATGTATCATGTTTCTTGCCTCCTCTCTTCCTTGCCAAAATTAATTATTTGATTGTCGAATTCCTTGGTGTAGAAAGGTTGGATGGTACTTTTGGCATATGCTACATGGCTGTTGTGGCAAACTCGTTGTGACAAAATTTTTAATCATACGATTGCTCCTATGGATCAATTACTTCATCGAGTTTTTATGTTCTTTACTATTAATCTTTCGCTCTATAAGATACCTTTAGGTGCAGCGTCAACGCACTGGGGTAATACTTCCTCGTTTTCTCTGCAGGTGTTCACTTCACCACTTCAGGTTTCGTGGCTGCCTCCACCGTTGGCATACTTAAAGATAAATTTTGATGCATCCATGAATGCTGCCGCTGCTTATATTATCAGATGCTCAAGTTATTCAAGCTGTTGGTAAGCTCTTGTCTCTCACCTCTGTTCCTTATGCCAAGCTAACAGTGGCTTGGTTGGGAGTTCGGGCTGCACACATATTTGGCTTGAAGATGGTCCTATTGCGATAATTCGGTGGCTTATTGGTTTCCATCTCCATGATCGGCTACATGATCCTTTAATTCAAGATTTATGGCACTGGAAAATGACTGCTACGTCTTTCAATATCACTCATACATATGGTGAGGGTAACCTGGTGGCAGACCATTTGGCTAACTTGGCATGCTTTGGGGATTTTACATGGGATACTGTGTCAGCGGTTGATGGTCGATGTTACCAACATCTTCAGCCCCGTCAAAGCAGAGTCTTGCTTGCTGTTGCGTATGCTTGCTGGGGCGTCCAAATTCTTCGAACGTGTTTCCACAACTGCTTGCTGCGCTTTCCACTTACATGACTTCAAGGAATTGCTTGCCCTCCCATCTACCTATATTGATACTCATGCTTGGCATCCTATCATTATCTACATCTCTAGCGCTATTTCATCTATCATGTGCTTGTCCACTATATCACTTCAACAATCTGCACCCATTTGTTTAGCCTTCCTACTTTGACCCCACAGCATAATAAACATTTTGCTTGCCTGAAATTTATACTACATGGATACCGCATGGATGCTAAGGCTATGGACTCTCACGCTGCTGATCATCAACTTCATCTCTGCGTTTGAAGAAATCTGCAAAGCAGTGCTTCAAGGAAAAAAGAAAAAATAGTGCAAAAGAATAAAAGAATTTTGAGATTCATGGGTGGATGAAAAGAAAACAAAAAAAAACAAAAAACAAAACAGAAAAAAATGATTATCCCAACTTGTTATTTATTTGTTTTTGCAGGGAGTTCATCTTATTAATAGTTTTATATGATTCACTTCGAATAGTGCATTTGTTAATGTTGTTGCTGGAGACCGTGCATCTCAGAAATAGAGCGATCGGCTTCTTGCAGGAGGTGCTAGAGTGAACTGCAAAATAAAATCTGAATCGAAGGATTTGACACCGGCAAGGACCTTCCGATGCTAAAGCAACAATGGATTTTCTGAGAGGGATTTCTTACTTACCTGGGTTCTCGGGATTTATGATATTTGTAAGAAAGTTTCATATGGCCATTATGCTGTTCTGCTAATCTTGGACTGCTAGTATCGTCGTGACGGGATTCAAGGCACTTTTTTTGATCGGGAAGGTTGTTATCGATGGAATTGGGATATTTTATCCACTTCCGTTAGTCGAGGCCAAGTGGAAAACAGCTTGCTTATAGCTGGATCACAACTGTGATGCCGTTAACCCGCGAGATGAGTTGGTGAGAATATAGATGAGCCACCTATTCGAGAAGACCTATAAGTTACGAACGTTATCCGAGCCGTTTCCATATTAAACAGCTCGGATTTTTTTTTGGAGATCAACTATCAGTTCGGAGGGTATTATGGTAACTTTTTTACTCTCAATTCGTTAACGAATGCCAACTGAGTCGAGGCATTTCGAATATTAATTGGATAATTTAAGGCATTTACATTGCCACTATAATAATTAATATTTTCTTCTTTGTCGTGCATCGGTTATATAAATTTGTTGCTGCTGATAAACATATACAACTGCTACAACTGTTGCTTTCTTCACCGGCTTGTGCTTAGATTATTTATATCCGCCATAATTCTACCAGTTTCCTTATGGTCTCACGCAATTGAGGCAAGTAGTCACATGCTTTAGGGTGTATAATGAGTGTCTCCTACTCTTTTCTCATGATGACTGCTACTCCGATTGCTGTCTACTTGCACAGCTTATACATTGTTTTGCTGCATTACGGTCTCTATACTGCTAATATTTTATCAGGTGTTCTGTTTCAATATTTTATTATCTAGGGTTGAAATCAACAATCGCTCTACATTTCATTCTATCCATGTGTTGGGGATAAATCTCACTCCCGCTGAAGTCCAGTCTGATGCTTAGCCTAATGCAACTGGTAATCACGAAAGAGCTTCAATCAAAAATTCTTCCTCCAATGGTCAAACTCTAGCCGAACTCCTCCAATGGCTGAACTTCTTTTGGACTTCTTCTTCAATCAGATTCCCCGAGGAGCCGAACTCCTTCCGAACACCTCCAGGAGCTGAACTCCTTCTAAACACCTCTAGGAGCCAAACTTCTTTCGAACTTCTCTTTCAGTCGGATTCCCCCAAGAGCCGAACTCTTTTCGGACTCCTCCTTCAGTCAAATTTCTCCAGGAGCCGAACTCCTTCCGGACTTCTCCTTCAGTTGGATTCCTCCAAGAGTCGAATTCCTTCTGGACTTCTCCTTCAGTCAAATTCCTCCAGGAGCCGAACTTCTTTCAAACTTTTCTTTCAGTCGGACTCCTTCAAGAGCCAAACTCCTTCCGAGCTCCTCCTTCAGTCAAATTTCTACTCCTTCCAGACTTCTTCTTCAGTCAAATTTTCTCAGTGGATTACTTTCAGATTTGAGCTAGCATTCCTTCCGAATGATCTCCTCTAGCCATATTTTTTTTAGGAGTCTGGACTCCTCTGAAATTGATATATGTCAAAGCTTTTCACCAACCAACGCCTACTTCCTCCAAACTTTGACTATTAAATCTCGATGAATGGGCCACTACAAATGACACCTCTCTCTCCATAGCAAATCCCATGCTGTCCACTGTCGGATGGTATGGCTGTCACTATTAGTCTGGCGACACCTCTCTCTCCATAGCAAATCTCATGCGGCTCTAAGCGGCCCACGATCGGATGGTATGGCTATCACTATCAGTCTGCTACAGGCTCCATCTATAAAAAGAGACCCTCCAGATATATTTTCTCTAAGCTCACTTTTTTTTTTTAAAATTTTGCTAAATTCTTTCTTGAGCACTCTATTTCTGTTGGCCAGAAGAGCTGATTTGATCATCGGAGGGTCCTACCAGAGCCACCACCATCAACTTCGGATGGAACTTTATTTTGCAGGTCATCGATGGCGATCTTTTCTTCCTCAGCTCCAGCTTGATCCGGCGTCAATCAGATTCTGCACTAACAGGATTAACGCTAGAGGAAGGGCCCTCTATTCTTGAGGTACCCTTATTCTTAAAGAAGTGCTTAGTCGATCATGTGGATCTTCTTCCTCAAGGGTTATCTTCATCCTCTTCCTCAATTTCAAGAAATGCCTCCAAGAAAGACGACTACCTGAAGATCTACCACTTCTACTATCAGATCTGAGCCAGATCCATCCATTTCTGCTCCATCGTTGGTGCTTTAACCTCCTCCTTCATCGGTGGTCATGGTAGACCCGGAGCAGTTAACCTACTGATGCAGTAGGTTCAGGGCCTCATCGAAATGGTGTAGGCCATGCGGCAACCTCTAGTGGTGGTTCCATCAGAAAATTCGCCATCAAAAAGTCAGGAATCAGTTCCAAGGAGGAGCACTTGGGCTAGCATACCCGTCGCCCCTAGGAAGAAAAAATAAAGAGCAGAGGATCCTTATTCGGATCATGATTCTCCTTCGAAAGAAATCTTCCTCATTTACAATCGAAAGTCATCCAAGATCTGCGATCGAGATGACGTCCTCGATCAAAAATTATGAAAGATGGACCGAAGGATTGATGAACTCTACCACGTCACCCCGACTCATTATGGTAGCGTCCGCATCGATCCTCCTTTCTCTCTCCGAATTATGCAAGAGTCCATTCTATCAAACTTTAAGGTTTCCCAATTTGAAAGCTACAATGGAACCTCTGATCATGAGCTTATATACCGGAACGCGGATTTTGGAGGAATTAATCTTGAAGATGTAGAAAGTTTCAAGTCTCTGGCAAAGGATTTGTTGATGCAAATTATTGTTGGTGATCTTGAATTAAGGAGTCCTTACTACTGGATTACCTCTTCTACGTATATGATGGACTGGGCATGCTTCGAGATCATTCCTTCAGCTAATCACATTCTTATCTAACCACACGACGATCGAGTATGTTGGGATAATAGAGGCTGCAAAAGAAGCCCTTTGGCTGTAGGCGAGCTTGATTGATGCAGTTGGGGTAAAGCAGAGCAAGGTTACACTATCAATTTGATAATCAAAGTGCTCTATTGTTGGCACAGACACCCAGCTGATCATCGCGCACAAAGCATATAGACGTTGAGGGACCACAGGATTAGAGAGGTGGTGGAGGAAGGGTGAAGTAAAAACTGATGAAGATCCATACAAGGAGAATCAGTCTTGATGCCACTCACGAAGTACTCCCCAAAATGCTTTCAGAGATGTATGGGGCACGGATGGGTCTGTCGAGAAGACATAAGTTCACAAGGACTTGAAAGCAAACCAAGAGGAGAATGTGAGCTCAGAAGTGGCACCTCCCAAGTCTATGGAAAACATGAGAAGATAGTCATGGGAAGATGGGAGCGAGCCGGGAAGAAGAATAGTCTCAATAGTAAAAGTTTAGGAAAGTTGGGCGCTGCTCACTCTTGAGACTGAGCCGGCTCTGGTTGAAAACTGGGTCAGCTCAGTTCAGGATGGGTCAACTAGGTCTGTTCAAAGAAAAATTCAGATAGAACTAGAAGCAGCATTTTCAGGCTGTTGCATGGTACAAACTAGTTGGCTCTAATATCGGAGCTGAGCCGACCACGTCGATAGGTTAAGTACGGCTCAGATCTGAAACTGGGCCGACTTCAGTTTTTCGTGGGTTATTTATTTTATTGACGTGGGTTGGTTTGGATTTGGAGAGTTTTTTATGAGCTTGAACTTGACCCCTTTGTAAAGTATGATATATTGAAAACAAGTCAAGATGTAAGAGTGCTAAAAATATACTAAATAAAACTCTTTTCTTTCTGAAAACTCTTCTTCTTCTTCTTCTCTATTTCTTGATTATTTAGCATGTGTACTTTCCATGGGAGATCTCTAAGAAGTACTTTCTTGATTGCGTGCTAACGACGGCCAGCCATGCCGATTCATGTGGGAAAAGCACATATTTCCAATATGAGGAAGATCTTATCTCCAGTCGAGATTGAAGGAGATCTTATCTCCTATTGATTGTTGACATTGAAGCTCGAGAGAGATCTTATCTTTAGTCGAGGGTGGAAGGAAGATCTCATTTCTTCTGTTAAAGTTGACGTTGAAGCTTGGGGAAGATCTTAAATCTCCAGCGAGATTTGAAGGAGATCTTATCTTCTATTGGAAGTTGAGTTGAGCTCGGGAGAGAGCCGAGTTGTGAAGAGATCTTATCTCCTGTTGTAAGTTGGACAGTTGAAGCTCGGGGGAGAGCCTAAGTTGAAGGAGATCTTGTCTCCTGTTGACGTTGACGTTGAGGCTCGGGGGAGATCTCATCTCCAACTAAGGTTGAAGGAGATCTTATCTCCTATTAAAGTTAATGTTGAAGCTCGGGAGAGATTCTTTCTCCAGGCCAATTTGAAGAAGATTTTATGTCCTGCCATTGTCTGGCATTAGGGCCGTTATTGGGCGCCTTCTCCTCCAGCCTTATCTAAAATGTACGAGATTCTTCGACTTGCTTCATTTTAGAATAGATGTCTTCCTTCTGTTCCACATGTAAGTAGGGGCATATAATGGGCCATTGAATGGGCCTCTCTCCTCCTATCTTAAATAACCAGAGGTCTTCGACTTTCTCACGTTAGAACAAGGTTCACTTCCTTTTTCTAATAGGCTGTAGGGGCACAGATGGGCCGCTTGAATGGGCCTCTTCCCTCCTTCTGTCTTAAATAAGGGGAGGTCATCAACTTGCTCATGTTAGGATGAGGTTCTCCTCCTATTTCTAATGGACTGTAGGGGCATAGATGGGCCATTGAATGGGCCTCTTCCCTCCTCCTATCTTAATAAAACCAAAGGTCTTTGACTTGCTCATATTAGATGAGATTTTCTTTCATGTTTCTAATAGGCTGTAGGGCACATTAAGGGCCATATGCGTAGGGCCTCCTCCCCTCATCTTATCTAAAATGAATGAGGCCTTCGACTTGCTCAGGACGACGTTTCTGCTCCTATTTCTAACATGACAATAGAGGCATAGATGGGCCATTGAATGAGGCCTCTGCCCTCCTTCTGTCTTAAGTAATCGGGACGTCTTCAACTTGCTCATGTTAGACGAGTTCTTCTCCTATTCCTAACAGACTGTAGCGACACATAAGGCCATTGTCAGGCCTCTCCTCTCATCTTGTCTAAATGAATGAGGTCTTCGACTTTGCTCATATTAGGATAAGGTTCTCCTTCTATTCCTAATGGACTGTAGGGGCACATAAGGGCCGTTGTCAGGGCCTCTCCTCTCATCTTGTCTAAAATGAATGAGGTCTTCGACTTTGCTCATATTAGGATGAGGTTCTCCTCCTGTTCCTATCATGACAATAGGAGCACAAATGGGCTATTGAATGGGTCTCCCCTTCTCCTATTTTAAATAACCAAAGGTCTTCGACTTGCTTATGTTAGAATGAGGTTCTCCTCCTATTCCTAACATGGCCACTTTTGATTGCTTATTTTCTGTCATTATATAGTTTTTGCACTAAGAAACAATAATGTTAAAATGAAGAAGTTTTATTGAAGAAAAATTACTGACAGTATGTTCTCAGATTTTCTAAATTTAGAGATTGTGGGAGCATTATTCCTCTGAGCTTCTTCAGGCGATAAGTTCTGCACTGGACGACCTCCTCTATTTCATATGGGCCTTTCCAATTTGGGGCAAGCTTTTCTGACTTTGAGGCTGAAAGATGGTGGCTCGCCAAAGCACTAAGTCTCCTAGAGATAGTATCAATGATGTCAAGAGGTGGTCGATCTTCTTGTTACTCCTTCCTCCTTGGTGGTTCTGGCTGCAGCAGCGCCCTTGATCGATCTTCTCTTACTTTAGGCCAACGTCTAAGGAATCGATCCGACCGACTTCTCTTGATGAGCTCCTCCATTTCATCTTGGAGCTGAGTGAGAGTGCATCCTTTCAGGCCTCGACAGTTGCTCCTTGATCTCCATCAATACTTACATTTTTGGAACATCGAGATGGGCGTAGTTGTAAAACCTTCTGAAGGAGAACTTCTTCGTGCCCTTCTATCGAGGCTTCTTTAATGACAAGCTCAAGGAGTTCGAACTCGCATGAGCTTGGGGGGAGTCCATGAGCGTGGTCGAGCTTCATTCGATCCTCCATCAGCTACGGATTTATTAGACTTGCCCGTCCACCGCTCTCCTATGGCTTTCTCATCTTTCAATTTGAAGGCTTCTTCAACTCAGGCATATCCCTCAGTCTGAGCTAATAGATCGGTAAAATTTATGAGGTACTTTTTCTCCAAAAAGAATAGTAAATCATTCTTCTGAAGGCCACCCTTAAGTGTGGCCATTGCAACAGACTGATCCAGATTTTGGACATTCAATATAGCAGCATTAAATCAGATAACATAAGCACGAATAGATTCCTCCTCCTTCTGCTTGATATTCATCAGAGAATCTGAACCTTAGCACGGACGTCGACTGCTGATGAAGTGAGCCGCAAACTGATGCTTATCTGGTTAAAGAAGAAGATTATACCTGACCTCAATGTCGAGTACCAATTTCTTACCGCTTCCTTCAAGGTAGATGAAAAAGCTTGCATTAAGATGGTTTGATGCACCATGGAGTAGTATTATGGTTTGAAGGCCTCTAGGTGATCGACTGC